>JANBXA010000171.1:1672500-1909103 GCA_030556225.1 Cricetiscus sungorus | reverse complement strand
TCCTGTAGGGAAGACGGATGACTGGTGACACAAGCATGTTACAGTGATGCCCTAGGGATCCTGTAGGGAAGACGGATGACTGGTGACACAAGCATCTTACAGTGATGCCCTAGGGATCCTGTAGGGAAGACGGATGACTGGTGACACAAGCATCTTACAGTGATGCCCTAGGGATCCTGTAGGGAAGACGGATGACTGGTGACACAAGCATCTTACAGTGATGCCCAAGGGATCCTGTAGGGAAGACCGATGACTGGTGACACAAGCATCTTACAGTGATGCCCAAGAGGGAAATCATAGGGTGGGGAGATGCTCCTTCAGCACCCTTTAAACTGCTGAAGTGTTTGTTTTGTGCATGCAGAAGTGAAATGTTTTCACGGTGGCTGCTGCTAAAGGTGTACTGGGACCTATAACTCTGCCATTTCCTCTGGGCTGCAGAGGCCGCTGAGGCAGTTTCTTGTGACTGACTGCTCATGTAGGAGCCCAGAGCTTTAGTGAAGGCCCTGCCCATTCCTCTTTTCTTTTCCCTAGAATTTGGAGTCAGAACTCGGACCTTCAGTCTCATCTCCTGAGAAAATGCCATGCCGAGCCAGACCAGTAATCCGAGTGACCGTGTGCTTTAAAAACTAGATTCAAAGCTAACTGAGAATCAATGAAAACCACTGTGGAAAGGCGTTCTGAAGTGAATAACTCCAATCTGCTAGGTAGGCAGAGGGAGAAAACAGAAAACCCACACCCCGAGAAGCTAAAAACCGAGTCCGGAATGTGAGGAAGGGGCTGCCCACGCGCCCGGGGACCGGTAAGAAAATGATGCAACAATGAAGGATAGGGGACTTACCTAAAGCGTGTAATAACCCTCTCAGCGCAAGAGGGCAGCTCCTGCTGTGAGATCAGGACCGCAGTCTGCGCAGCCAGGGAGGCTTCCTCTCAGCCAATGGGGCCTCCTAAAAATCTCCTCAGCCTCAATGGGACTCTTCCTCCTTCACTGGGTTTCTTCTGACCCCTTTCACCTGAGCAATTTCACATGACCCTGGGAATATAAGATTGCAAAGTGGGCATAAAAATCAAACATTTCCTGACAACAAATCATGAGAAACACATTTAAAAACATTTGTTTAGTGTACACATATGTTTATCGTTTGTTAAGACTAAGGCAGAACTGGATGCTAATGAGACGTACATACTTGTTTGTTTTTATGTAGGAAATTAAATCTCGCACTGAATGGTTGGTATTACAGGATGCAGAATGTTTTTTAGGGTCTTTCTGATTTGATTGATGTTTTTACTTTTTATTTTAAATTAAAAAAGTGGCTTACTTATTTTTACTTTATGTGCACTGATGTTTTTCCTGCATGTGTGTCTGTGTTGCGGGTGTCAGATCCCCCGGACTACAGACAGCTGTGAGCTGCCGTGTGGGGGCTGGGAACTGAACCCCAGTCTCCTAGAAGAGTGGCCGGTGCCCTAACCACTGAGCAACATCTCCAGGCCTGATGTTTTGATTTCATAACTGTCAGTGCTGAGAATGCTGCTTTGTGTAAATATGTAATGTAAAACAACAGAAGCATGTTTAGAGCCATTTCAGAAATTGTTAGAAATTATGCCCTAACCTCAGGCCAAAATTCATTCATTGATTTTTTTTTTCTTTCTGAAATTCAAGTCAGGCATTCAAGCATCAGCTTTAAAAACCAAACATGGTAACATAACGCACTCCTTCATACTTACATGCTGGGGGATGAGGGGGGAAACCACCAGAAGTTTTTCTTAACGAAACCATTAGTTTCTATAAGAGCAGAAAGCCTGTACACACAGCAAAACAACACTGCTGTTCAGAGTGTGCAACAGCCTTGAACTGACATGAGGCATTTGGACAGTGCGTGTTTGGACAATTCTGTAGCATGACAGGCTTCTTAACGTGTCCATGTTGAATGTTCACCGAGGTTGTGAGTCACACGAGTAACACTAAGAAAACAACCTGGACTCAGTATGCGTTTAATTTGAATTAGCTTTCGGTCGTCGTGTGTTCAGAAACCCCGCACAGCCGTCAGCTACTGCTCAGCTTCCACATAAGCCACAGTTAAAGACGCTATGGGCTAGAAGAGTTTTAGATGGGCTTTTCCCTTACGTCTTTGTTGTTATTTGTTTGTTGCTTTTCTTACTGTCTTCAATAATGTCAGTGTCACATCAAGGAAAACTATCACAGTGCTTCCTCTTGGCATTGTTTAACTGAGGGTGAGCCCAGAGCTGAATTCCCTGTTTCACTCGCCCTGTGTCTTCCATCCTCCGTGTCTGTCTGTAGTATGACTCTGAATCCCTTCCTTGTCTGGGTGCTGTCTTGTGAAGCTCTCCCTGTCCCCATATCTGTGTCTGTCTGTCTTTGTGAATGTCTGAGTGTGTGTCCCTAATACAAGCTTTGCTCTTTCCCTATTGACCAGCACAGAGAATATCACATGGGGAAGAAATAAAGGTAGATGCTGAGCAAAAGTCTTTGACAGAGTTTTACAAGGGGCTGAGTTACTGACTCCAGCACTACAGACTTCATAGTTTATCTAACAGTATCTGAAGGTGAGGTTCTAATGACTTCACTAAACCAAAGGTAAATGATAAATGGGTGTTTATTGGGGAACAATTACACAGAAAAATACAAAGAACAGTGGGCGGTTTCCCTGCCCTTTCCACCTGATGGCTGACCCTCCGGAAAGACCGAGGGAGGAAGTGGGCGCCTCAAGATCCTCTACTGCTTCCCTCAGCCTGAAGCTACACCCAAAGGGCGTGGCCACCGTTACAGGTTCACAGACCAGACGCCCACAAATACCTCTATGTCACAGCCAACATTTATGGTGGATGTTCATTTTATAAGGCTGCTCTCAGTCCTTATTTGCTGTTTCCAGAAAATGATTATCATAACATACATGCACGCATGTTATGTCAGGGGCATGGAAGACCACATCACTTAAGACTACAGCTGTGTAATCTCAGCTTAGGCTGTAAAAGCTGGTCGCAAGGGAAGGAAGCCCAAGGCAAGATGTCGCATTGCTCTCTTAAAGGCAGGTTAAACAAACAGGCTGAGCACACAGTAGGATAGCGGTTTTGAGCCTTAACTGACCTCAAGGTGATTAGTAACTATGGCTATCATGCCCCCAGAAGTTCCCATCTCTTAGACCGTAAGGGAGATTTTCATCACAATACTTTGTCACAGAGGAGGAAGCCCAAACATTAAGATGATGCTGAGACAGTTACAGCAAAAGGATGATAGAAGAACATTAAATGTACTTTTCCAATAAAGTTACATTTTTGTGTGTTCATGGAAAGTGAGGGAATTTTCCTTAAGCTCTTTGAGGTTGGTAATTCCTATTTCTCACGAATAAAGGTGTCAGTGGAATGCATCCTAAATCAGGGTTGCGGCTGGAAGAATAAAGAAAGGCTTTTACTTTAGCTTGGTAATGCCGGCTGAGCTGTGGAGTTGCTGAGGTTAAAGGAGTCTATGTGAGATTCTCACACTGGGAAAACTGTGGCCTCACCGTCACCTCTCAGCTGTAGTGTGTTTATTGATCACACCTGGGGTGCACACGTGTGCTCCCAAAGAAAGAAGTACTCTCTTTGTGTGTATTTGCTCCCAGAAATACCCAGAGCAGCTGTTCAGCAAATGCGTGGGAGGATGCGTCTTCGTGAGAAATTCGGATGTGTCTGGACAGGAATGGGGTAGAGACCTGTGTTATCCTTTGTTCCAACACATCTTCCCCGTCTCTTTCACCCCTTCCTTACTTTAAAATGCTATTTTGTTCATTATACAGTTTGCATAACTCCCATAATTCTCTGCTCTGGCCACCTTTACTCCCAAGTCCCGTTTTGCAGAGGCCGTGGTCAGCGTCCCCTTCAGCACTTAGGCCTTCCTAAGTTGTTGGCTGTCTCTGAGGATTTTAGATGTTAGGGGACTTTGACACAGAGTCAAAGCAGAACCCCAGGTCCCTCCTGCCTCATTCTCTCTGCAGTTCCCCGATGCACTTCTGCTGTACTTTGCAAAGCCAGACCAGACTCATTTGACAGTGTCCGTATCCTATTACCATGTGACTACATTTACTGTGGTAATCTTCTTCTCTAGTCTGACTCTGTTTCCCCTGCTTGACTTCCTGTTCTTTCCTGTTGGTATCCGTGTTCTGTTTCTCACTGCTGGCAGCACAGCGTGCACTAACTCACCCTGTTCTGTAACTCACTGTAACAGGCCCACACACTCCATCCCTCCGCTCTCTTCCCTGGTGTCCCTCGCCCAGCCTGAAGACTGTGGAGTTGGCCGGTTGCAGACTCCCCTCTCTCTCTGACACCAGATTCTCTACTTCTGGAAATGTCTATGATACTCAAATTTGAGTCACGGTTTGACTGGCTGTAAATTCCAGTTTCTCCCAGCCATGTGGGGACAGCCTTTTTTTCTAGCTAGTGTTGAGAAGTCTCATCCTATTCTGACATCCTGTACTCTGTATGCACCACTGCCACACCCCCCCCTCACGTGAGGCACCTCCCCAGCCCCTGTTAGCAGCCTGTCCTACCACCGCTGTCCTAGAATTTCAGGATGATAAATCTTGGTATTAATACCCACCTCCACCTCATTGTACATGAAAACGCACCATTCCGTGGGCCTTTTCATACACTGGAATTCGCTAATTAGGCTTTCATAATTTTGCCACTTTTGTCTATTTTAAGCTGATTATTGATACTTCTGGATTGATTTTCTGATTTTTCTGTCTTCTCTGTTCTATTTTTCATCTTATCATTTCTCTCTCTCTTCTGGTGAATTACTTACCAGCCTTGTTACTAAAATTTAATTTTGGCTATCTCAGTTAAAAAAATTTTTTTTTTTGAGACAAGGTTTTACTATATAGTTGAGGTCAGTGTCAAACTCTCTATGTAGCATAGGCTGGATTTCAACTCACAATCTTCCTGCCTCTGCCTCCTGAGTGCAAGTGCATGCAACCAGCTGAATTCTTTGTTTTTATGTGTGTCTTAATACCTCAGCCACTTGCTGTCACTTTACTAAGGTTGTAACTAAGAGGTAAAGGAAATAACCTATCCTACAGGCTCTGCAAGGCCAACACATTCTCTTACAGGAGCTGAAAGTCTGAAACAGATTCCACATGCACCCAGAAAATCATTAGTTCAGGGCCCTCAGGGACAATGTTCTTCAGGGGCTGTGTGCCTAAAGCATTTGTTTATGCTTTATCACATGTTTTTTTTGAGACATACTTAAGCATTTAAATATTTGGATACTAATACAAATATTACTTGTTTTGAATTTAAAATTTCAGTTGTGTATTGATGGCATATAAGAGTGCAATTGACTTTCATATGTTAACTTTATATTCTGCAACCTCATTAGTTATAAGATCTTACATTTTTTTGTTCTTGTCGATTGTGTGTGTGTGTGGGGGGGTGTTGGAGCTTGATTTCAAGTAATTATACATGCTAAATAAGTACTCTACATAAAACTACATCCTTGCCTTTAATCCCAGCACTCTCGAGGCAGAGGCAGAGGCAGAGGCAGATGGATCTCTGTGAGTTCGAGGCCAGCCTGGTCTTCAAAGAGATTTCCAGGACAGTCTCCAAAACCTACAGAGAAACCCTATCTCAAACAAACAAACAAACAAACAACCCTATATCCTTATCTATGTTATTAATGGTTCAGATATTGAATTTGTTAAAAAAATAACTTTTATTAGCAGCTCCGAGTGTTTCCAGTAAGTTTGTAGTTCTAACAGTTGCAAGGATTCAGGGAGAATCCACGAGAAGCATTTATGAGTAACAGTTGGCTTTCTTCACACAAGGCTGAGAAACTTTCGGGCTTTTATCAGAAATCATTTAGTCACAGAGACCACAAGTCACTTGAGTTGTCTTGTTTCCTGTTGATGTATGTATCATTTTTTGATCATGAGTTGAGGGCGAGAGATGAAAAGATAGTGGCCAGTGGTTTGGACTTAGTGGGTCTTTTGATGAAAATTTAGAACAGAACAAATGATAGGGTAGTAGCTGTGTCCTAGTATTATAAGATTAAGAGAAGAAGTTAAAAATCAATAAATCAACCACTATTTATGAACAAAGAGTAGGGCTTATGTCTGCTAGCTAAGCATGGCTGGGGTGGATATGCAAACTTTCCAGATTCACTTTCTTTTTAAAAACTCTCAAAGGACGGAATGAATATCCAAAGCATGATGTGGTACTCTGTGTCCCTCATGAGATCTTTTGTCTATGTTTATGTCTGCCATGTATGTGCTCTGTGTTGAAAGGTGCCATTGAGAAATTTTAACTTTTATTTAAAGTCTATACTGAACTCTTTTCTCCTGTGTCCCTTGTCACAGTTATCAGAGTGACTGCTTTCTTTCTCACTCTTGATACCCACAGGAGAATTATTGTATTTGTGGGATCTTAGAGATCGGTAGAACTGTTTGTTTCCTGCAGGCTGTAGAGATGGAGTCAGAGGTGAACCCTTCCATTTTAGGGGGTTCAGTAGTGTCCATCATTCCATAGGCCAACTGTAGGTGAAGCGTCACCTCATGGGCCTTCCAAATGAATACTGTAAGTCACTGTTTAGATTGCCAGTTGAGCAGCTGAAATGACAAGTACTCTGGCATAAAGCCGGAGTCTGATTCTGGGAGAACCATGGTCCGTATATTTCACGCCCACACGATGTGCCATACAACAATGGTCAATGTTACTAGCATGTTTTCGGCACTACTTAATTTTCAGGAAAGGGTATTGTTGACAGTGGAACGTGAGTATTGTTACTAACACTATCAGGACTGATTGCCAACATGTCAATGAAGACTGTGAGTAGTGAGTTATGGATCTCAGTGAGCTCAGAAATGCTCTGGAGATATCCAGACTTAAGCTGCATCAAGAAGATGGGTAAGACTTGTAAGCGGGGAGGAGATGAGAATATTTTTGATGTTGCATGAGCAAAGGCAGTTATGTTGGGAATTATTGGTAACGGTAGAAAACTGAACACATTGTAGCTGAGCCACTGGTCATGCAGGTCATGGAGAAATTCGAGAGTAGGTCGTACAAATGAAAAATGGGATTTGGGTATGTGTGTGAGTGTGTGAGTGTGTGAGTGTGTGTGTGTGAGTGTGTGTGTGAGAGTGTATGTGAGTGTGTGTGAGTGTGAGTATGTGTGAGTGTGTATGAGTGTGTGTGTGAGTGTGTGAGAGTGTATGTGAGTGTGTGTGAGTGTGAGTATGTGTGAGTGTGTATGAGTGTATGTGAGTGTGTGAGTGTGTGTGAGCATGTGTGAGTGTGTGTGAGTGTATGTGAGTATGTGAGTGTGTGTGAGTGTGAGCATGTGTGTGTGTGAGTGTGTGAGTGTGTGTGAGAGTGTGTGTGAGTATATGTGAGTGTGTGAGTGTGAGCATGTGTGAGTGTGTGTGTATGAGTATATGTGAGTGTAAGTGTGTGAGTGTGTATGAGTGTGTGTGAGTGTGTGCGTGTGTGTGACATTACATGCATAAATACAGAACACATTTTTGCAGGAGAGCCACCAAAGATCAAGAACGGCTGTAGTATTATTACGAGTCTTGAAGCGGGAGAGCAGTGCCAATGGGAAGACAGCGTGTGGAGAGAAAACTGCTTCAACCCCTCCACTGCAAGGAAGATTAGGGTGGAGAGCCAGGACAGCGGTGGACTCTCCTGGTGAGGGAGGGAGCAGAGGAGGAAGGCGGAGCATCCGCGGAGAGGCGGAGCAGAGGGAAGCGGATCTCCATCACCATCACGCTCTCAGACACACAACCAGGGCTGAAGGCTGGAGCAGAGCCCGGCAGTGAGGACAGCATCAGCATCAGCATCAGCATCAGCATCAGCATCAGCATCAGCATCAGCATCAGCATCAGCATCAGCATCAGCAACAGACACACTTGGTCAGGAAGAAGGCTAAAGGCCTCTGGATCTCTCTCTGGGAGGTGTCACTCACTTTGAGAGCACGTCTTTCTCCCTCAGTTGGCCTCTCTGCTAACATCTCACAACACATAGCTGAGTTGTGACCTCTAGGTGTGTCTGGATCCTGTTGAGTTGAATGTCAAGATCAACTAACAGAGTCTCTTTATTCCAGAGTCTCCTTTTAGGATTTCCTATTGATCAGATCAATCGACAGAGATGTCTCATCAATTGTCAGATGTCTCAGGATCAATTTCATGACATTCTTGCTGGGTATAGAATTCTGAGTTGGAAGATTTTACTTTCAGTATTTAAAAGATGCTGTTCCATTGGTTTTTGGTTTATCTTCTTTCTGATGAAAGCTACGGAGTTATTTCAGCCTCTTTCTTCTGGTCCTAAGATTTGGCTCTAATTATGCATATGTTAGATTTTTTAATATTTATCATATAAGCAAGTTCTTTGACTCTTTTCTGCTCTATTTTGCTATTGAGCCCATCTAAAGAATGTTTTAGATATTATGTTTTATTTAATTTAAGCATTTACACTTATGGCTTTTCTAATTTAGAGATTGGTTTTGTAGTTTCTATCTTAATCAATTTTAATACTCAGGCATTTGATCCTTCCTTCATTTGACCCTTCTTATGTCTGGGTCATCTTTACAGGTGTACAGGCATTGAATCATGTGTTGGTCGTTATACCATCATGCTCATTTGGGTTTGTTTTCTTATAGACATCAATACCCTGGACTGGAATTCTCAAAGTCTTGTTGCTATCACCCTTGGATCCCCTGTACACATCTGGAATGGGCAAAACCACAGCGGGACTGAAACTATAGACTTAGGCCTCTTCTGTAATTATGCTTTGTCTGTGTCTTTGATCTGAGTGGGATCGTGCCTGGCTGCAGGCACTGGCAAGGGAGAAGGGTAAGTACTGGGCCGTTTCCTCCCCATGTTCTCTGTGAGGTGACCAGGTAACTTCCAGCAGTGTATTCATGTAGAGACTAGCTGGAGGGGCTGCCTGGAGCTACGGAAAACAAGGGAGACAGAACGGTTTTCTTCCACATGGCCTTCCTTCCTTCCTTCCTTCCTTCCTTCCTTCCTTCCTTCCTTCCTTCCTTCCTTTCTTTCCTTCTTTCTTCTTTCCTTCATTTCTTCCTTCCTTCCTTCCTTCCTTCCTTCCTTCCTTCCTTCCTTCCTTCCTTCCTTCCTTCCTTCCTGTCTGTCCGTCTTTCTTTCTTTCTGTCTGTCTGTCTGTCTGTCTGTCTGTCTGTCTGTCTGTCTGTCCTTTTTTGTTTTGTCCAGACAGGGTTTCTCTTTATTGCTTTGGAGCCTGTCCTGGAACTAGCTCTGTAGATCGGGCTAGCCTCAAACTCACAGAGATAGCTTGCCTCTGCCTCCTGAGTGCTGGGATTAAAGGCGTGAGCCACCATCGCCCGCATGGTTTGTTATCTCTTACCCCTCTTCTGCTCTGACAGGTGTTAGGGTCTTCTGATGTGTGCTCTATGTGGTGGCCATGCCTTCAGCATGAAGTTCAATACCCAATTCAGGTAATTGAGAATCTCCCTTCAAGTCAAAACTTTCTTTGTATCCATTAATACCTGGAAGGGGACTTTTTTTTTCTTCAGAAACCAGTGTTTATTGGTAACATGGAATATGTTAAACTTTTTGGAACTTTCTAACTTACAGACCTATGACGTTAGAATTGGGAGGAGCCACATAGACGACCCTGCTCAACGGCACTCAGACTTGACGAGGCGCCCTGCAGGGCTCACGGGCAGAGACCACCGTGCCCCTCCAGCTTCCCCTCACATTAGAGCAGGGATCAGCATCTCCTCACATTAGAGCAGGGGCCCAGCATCCCCTCACATTAGAGCAGGGGCCCAGCTTCTCCTCACATTAGAGCAGGGGCCCAGCATCTCCTCACATTAGAGCAGGGGCCCAGCATCTCCTCACATTAGAGCAGGGGTCCAGCTTCTCCTCACATTAGAGCAGGGGTCCAGCATCTCCTCACATTAGAGCAGGGGCCCAGCATCTCCTCACATTAGAGCAGGGGTCCAGCATCCCCTCACATTAGAGCAGGGGTCAGCATCCCCTCACATTAGGGCAGGGGTCCAGCATCTCCTCACATTAGAGCAGGGGTCCAGCATCCCCTCACATTAGAGCAGGGGTCAGCATCCCCTCACATTAGGGCAGGGGTCCAGCATCTCCTCACATTAGAGCAGGGGTCAGCATCTCCTCACATTAGAGCAGGGGTCAGCATCCCCTCACATTAGGGCAGGGGTCCAGCATCTCCTCACATTAGAGCAGGGGTCAGCATCTCCTCACATTAGAGCAGGGGTCAGCATCCCCTCACATTAGAGCAGGGGCCCAGCTTGTCCTCACATTAGAGCAGGGGTCAGCATCTCCTCACATTAGAGCAGGGGCCCAGCATCCCCTCACATTAGAGCAGGGGTCCAGCATCTCCACACATTAGAGCAGGGGTCAGCATCTCCTCACATTAGAGCAGGGGCCCAGCATCCCCTCACATTAGAGCAGGGGCCCAGCATCTCCTCACATTAGAGCAGGGCCCAGCATCTCCTCACATTAGAGCAGGGGCCCAGCATCTCCTCACATTAGAGCAGGGGCCCAGCATCCCCTCACATTAGAGCAGGGGTCAGCATCTCCTCACATTAGAGCAGGGGTCAGCATCCCCTCACATTAGGGCAGGGGTCCAGCATCTCCTCACATTAGAGCAGGGGCCCAGCATCTCCTCACATTAGAGCAGGGGTCCAGCATCTCCTCACATTAGAGCAGGGGCCCAGCATCCCCTCACATTAGAGCAGGGGTCAGCATCTCCTCACATTAGAGCAGGGGTCCAGCATCCCCTCACATTAGAGCAGGGGCCCAGCATCCCCTCACATTAGAGCAGGGGCCCAGCATCTCCTCACATTAGAGCAGGGGTCCAGCATCCCCTCACATTAGAGCAGGGGTCAGCATCTCCTCACATTAGAGCAGGGGTCAGCATCTCCTCACATTAGAGCAGGGGTCAGCATCCCCTCACATTAGGGCAGGGGTCCAGCATCTCCTCACATTAGAGCAGGGGTCAGCATCTCCTCACATTAGAGCAGGGGTCCAGCTTCTCCTCACATTAGAGCAGGGGTCCAGCATCCCCTCACATTAGAGCAGGGGCCCAGCATCCCCTCACATTAGAGCAGGGGTCAGCATCTCCTCACATTAGAGCAGGGGTCCAGCATCCCCTCACATTAGAGCAGGGGTCAGCATCTCCTCACATTAGAGCAGGGGTCAGCATCTCCTCACATTAGAGCAGGGGTCAGCATCCCCTCACATTAGGGCAGGGGTCCAGCATCTCCTCACATTAGAGCAGGGGTCAGCATCTCCTCACATTAGAGCAGGGGTCCAGCTTCTCCTCACATTAGAGCAGGGCCCAGCATCCCCTCACATTAGAGCAGGGCCCAGCATCTCCTCACATTAGAGCAGGGGCCCAGCATCCCCTCACATTAGAGCAGGGGTCAGCATCTCCTCACATTAGAGCAGGGGTCCAGCTTCTCCTCACATTAGAGCAGGGGTCCAGCTTCTCCTCACATTAGAGCAGGGGCCCAGCATCTCCTCACATTAGAGCAGGGGCCCAGCATCCCCTCACATTAGAGCAGGGGCCCAGCATCTCCTCACATTAGAGCAGGGCCCAGCTTGTCCTCACATTAGAGCAGGGGTCAGCATCTCCTCACATTAGAGCAGGGCCCAGCTTGTCCTCACATTAGAGCAGGGGTCAGCATCTCCTCACATTAGAGCAGGGGTCAGCATCTCCTCACATTAGAGCAGGGGTCCAGCTTCCCCTCACATTAGAGCAGGGGTCCAGCATCTCCTCACATTAGAGCAGGGGTCAGCATCTCCTCACATTAGAGCAGGGGTCCAGCATCCCCTCACATTAGAGCAGGGGTCAGCATCTCCTCACATTAGAGCAGGGCCCAGCTTCTCCTCACATTAGAGCAGGGGTCAGCATCTCCTCACATTAGAGCAGGGGTCCAGCATCTCCTCACATTAGAGCAGGGGTCCAGCATTCTCTCACATTAGAGCAGGGCCCAGCTTCTCCTCACATTAGAGCAGGGGCCCAGCATCTCCTCACATTAGGGCAGGGGGGCGGGGAATTAACTTGTGCTTCAGATTTCCCAAGTGAGGCTAGTGATAGAGGGCATCAAGAACACAGGTGCGGTTTAACGAAGCTGCCCACGTTATTCCTAGAGATGCTATGTAACTGGTCTCAATATGTATTTATGTATTGATTTTAGTACTACGTGTTACGTTTCTGAGGTAGATTTAAGTCAGTAAGGTTCCAAAGCTTCTTGCAGACAAGTTAAGTAGCTGGGAAGCAGATTGGGAAATTTATAACGTGGGACTCTTCAGGCCAAACTTCAAATCTCTTGGTTGGTGTAGTCAGGTCAGTTCTGTGCGAATGCGGTTTTGGCGGCCGGCGTCACTAAGGATTGGTTTGATGTAGACAGGGCCGCTGTTTAGGGCTGCTCTGTGCCAGGCTCTGTGCTCTATACCTGACGGGCACAGCCCTGTTTTAATTCCTGGTATAGTGGACTTTTATCCCAACGTTCTCTTCAGATAAGCAAGCTGAGGTACGAGAAGGAACGTGATTAACAAGAGCTTGAGTCAGGATTTAAACCCAGGCAGCCTGGCCCCAGAGCCCATATTGTCAGGTACGGTGTTATTTAGGGTTGTGTCTGAACGCTTAAAAGGTTTGACATCAGATGTGGAGAAATCGCACCTGCAGTGTAGAAGTTTGCTTCCTGGCTCCTTACAGACATCAGAGCAGCCTGAGTTCAGTGTGTGGGGGATGTA
Organism: Cricetiscus sungorus; assembly: GCA_030556225.1. Taxonomy (NCBI): domain Eukaryota; kingdom Metazoa; phylum Chordata; class Mammalia; order Rodentia; family Cricetidae; genus Cricetiscus; species Cricetiscus sungorus. The sequence goes on along the minus strand of JANBXA010000171.1, from coordinate 1,896,348 downwards.
GGATCTGCTTCACGGCTCTGAAACACACTGTGTTTTTCTGAGACAGCAGCCAGTGTTGAGTTCTTTCCACGTATTAGTAACACGGAGAACACTAACAATTGAAGTGAAGCTTAACAGGGAGACACCTGTCAGGAAAGGGAAATAAATCCTGCTTAATGTGTTACAACAAAACATCTACTAAAACCGTGCTACTGAACTAATGTGAGACATTCCCAAAAGAGAGACATATCATTTCTAGATATCATATGTGAGTTTCCTGGGGACCTTGTGATTGTCTAAATTTTCTTTTTCGCGACTAGGTATAATATTAAAGCTGCTAGGAACATCTATTTTGATTCCAAATTTAAACTCTTGGCAGACAAATTCATTTTACTTTTTCTTTTAAAGACAGGGCCTCACTCTGTGTTCCTGACTGGCCTCAAATTTATAAACCAGCCTGTCCTAGCCTCCACAGAGCTGGGATTAGCTGTGCCATGCCCGGGTGAACAATGAAGAAAATGGACCCACACTTGTAAGAAAAGCTGCAAGTGTAGCTACTTAAAACTGTTTGAAGGGCCAGCAGATGGCTCACTTTTCCAACCAAAGAGATGCTGGTGCTTTTGACATCTGGTACAGTTCTTGAATGAATCCAAACAGGCTACAAATATATAAGTAAATGAGTAAGTAAATAAATAAATATTTACTGCAGGGGTTGCTGCAGGGAAGATGACACCCGAGAGATAGATAGATAGATAGATAGATAGATAGATAGAGAGAGAGAGAGAGAGAGAGAGAGAGAGAGAGAGAGAGAGAGAGAGAGAACAAAGACTGTTTCAGTCTAGCTTAACCACCCCAAAATACAAAACAAACAGGCTCATCCTCCCCAGGCTCATCCTCCCCAGGCTCGTCCTCCCCAGTATCGTCCTCCCCAGGATCGTCCTCCCCAGGATCATCCTCATCCTCCCCAGGCTCGTCCTCCCCAGGCTCGTCCTCCCCAGGCTCATCCTCCCCAGGTTGGTCCTCCCCAGGCTGGTCCTCCCCAGGATCGTCCTCCCCAGGTGGTCTGCTTCTTGGCTTGGATTACTCTATTGTAAAGCAGAAGGAAAAATACCTACAGGTGTTGGATTTTTTGCACCAGGCACAGAAGGTGATAAAGCCGAAGCCACGTCCACCTGGACCACACAGCCATTTAGACAGACACAGCAGAGACAGCTGAAAAGCCAGAGACACGTTGGGGTTTTTGTTCGTTTGCTTGTTCCTGGGAGAATATTTGGAGACGAATACAGTTGAAATAGTTGTGAAAGCGCTCTTTGAAGTTACCAGCCATTTCAGTTATCTCATACAGATATGAGATATTGGTTCTGATTTTCAGTAGACTAGAGCTATTTGCAAATAAATTGATCTTCTGAAGTGTATTAGGATTGGAGACGCCTGAGATCTGAATTTACAGGCAGTCATATGCAGCTTTCTTTAATGTACTTCTACTGGGCATCTTTCAGCAGTGGCCTCTCATCCCTGGGGAGTAATTTCTGAGGGGTGCATCTGCCCTCACTTGGGGAGCTGCAGCTTCGGACTTGGCTTCCATGCACGTCTCCCTGGTGAGCTGGCTTTCTGCGGGGCTCACCTGCCTGCATTCTCATTGAGACCTTTATCAGCCGTGGAGAGGTGTCCCTGGCAATCTGAGGTCCTTGCCATTGGAGGAGGAATGAAGGATGGGTGCCTACGTGTTTTGGATGTAAATTCTGGGACTCCTCCGAGCACACACTCACAGGCCAGCTTCGTCTTTGGCCACATCTAGAATCGTATGAAAACAATTCATGGTAGAAGGTAGGATCCTGCCTTCCTTACCTTCTGAGTCCAGAGGAATTCTAATTCTTTTCAATTTGTGTTTTGTAAAATCTCTCAATTGGCGAGTCCAAAGTTAATCTGTATTTCTTCTCTCCTTCCTTTCCCTTCTCTCCCTCCCTTCCCTCCCTTTCTACTTCCTTCATTCCTTTTGACTCGGAGACTTGGGAGCAGTCTGGCTATTCCTGTCCAGTGGTCACACTTTAAATTCCCTGGTCCATTGAACTGGAGCCTATTTGTTTTCTTGATTTTTGGATGACTTAAGACACACTTTCTTAGAACAGATATAATTTCTAAAAATGCCCAGCTCCCACAGTGGCTGGAGGAAGAGTGAACAGAACAGAACACAGAGTCTACAATCAGTTTGGGCTCATTCGCCATGCATCAGACGTTGCTAGCGTTCTGCATTCTGTGGTCCTCAGAGGCTTGTTCCCTCGTCTGGATACCTAGGACAAAGAAGATTGCAGCAGGCCAAGGTGCTCCCAAGAATGATGCAGCTCTGTGGACCTGACCCACCACGGGTCCAGCATGATGTTCTACAGTGAGTGCCACATGCCTGTCCATGACCAAGTGTGCTGCCACAAAGCGGGAAAGCTCTGACTAAACACTGGGTCTGATTTCAACATCAATAGAGGACGAAATCCTACAGCCACCCCACCCCAGAACAGAGATAAGGCTTTCACGTCTGACCATTCTTGTTTATCACTTGAAAGTGTCCAGGTCCGTCTCCCTTGAATGCATGTGTGCGTCACTCAGTTTCTGCGGAGACTTGGCCAAGCCAGTGGAGCACTGTGGACAGGCATGGCTCCTGGGGGAGAGAGGCCACTTTAGTTTTGTACGGGTATGGTGACCAAGGTCCAGTGGCTGGTCCCACACTCATGAGTATAAGGACTCAGGCGGATGAAAATGGATGGCAGGAAGTTGGGAAGGCGAGAGAGGATCTGAGGAAAGGTGGAGGAGTAGGGGGTGAATGTAGTCATTGCACACATTCGCAAAATTAGTTTATTACGTTAGAAAGGCAACTGAGTGTAGCTAACTGTCTAGCTTGCAGTCGAGACATGGCTCTTTTGGTCCATAGCAAAGGTCCTTTTGTGGTGTCATTGATGGCATTTGCATGAAGAACACAAAACTTAGAGCGCTCCCAGCAACAGTATTCAGTATTCTTAGAATTTGAAGCCACAGCCTCCCCTTTAAAGAGTATCTTTGTCTGAGGTGAAGGTGTCATTTCCCTGTACAGTAAGTTAAGACTGTCGCTGGTGTGTTGGGAAGGGGCTTTGAGCAACACTGTTGCTTTCATGCCCAGTGTCGTTTCCAGAAGGACTTATTCAACTGAAGTCAAGCTAGCTTTCCAGCCTTGCTTTTGAAAATATCCGGGATTTTTCCTCTTTGCTATCCCATCCCATCCTTTTATCTTTTCTTTTCATTTTTAACACGCAGTGGGTAAAGAGACACTTTTAATTGTTCATTGTGTCTATCGACTATAATAAAGGCGTTATCCCGAAAGTGGATTCAAAAGCATTGTTATAAGTTAGAAGTGCAACATTTAAGAGTCTTGAGCCTGGAACTTTGAGGCAGAAATCAATGGGAATGTTTAACTTTTTAGCAAGAGAGTTCTTTAAGTGACAATTTTTCTGTAGGAACAAACACTGCAACTATTTGATACTTTTTTTTATAAGAGCTTTCTGTCCAGGAGACAAAGGAGGATAGCAGGAAAAATGCTGGGAGAAGTGTCAGAGTGAGAATGTTTCATTTTAAAAAAGGAATCACTTAAAAAGGCTTGATTTTTGGTTGTGTGTATGTGTCTGGGGTGTGCACTTGAGCATGAAGGTGCTGTGGGGTGGGGTGGGGTGGGGTGGGGGCCTCGGGTATTCCTGGAGCCAGAGTACCACATGCTTGCAAGCCACCCGACAGGGAGGCCCAAGGACAGGAGTAGTGCATGGGTTTAACTGCCCAACCATCGACCCAGCCCAAAGGGAGGGACCTTTTTCCATGGCTTCTTTGTGGCTTCATCTTAAAGTGACCTTTTAATACTGGTGCAGTTAAATGTGTGAGTTGATTATATATACAGATTTTTTCTTTTCCCCTTCCTCCCTCCCTCCCTCCCTCCCTCTTCTCTTCCTTCTCTCCCTCCTTTCCTTCTTTCCTGTTGAACTTGGGATCAAACCAGAGCTTGGCATTTGCTGGGAAAGTATGCTATTCCCCAGCTAAAAATTTCCTAGTTCTAAGAGTTATTTAACGTCCCACTTCTTCAAAAAAGGTAACTCTCTTACACATATTTTAGGTTGCTCAAAATAATCAACATAAATATATCCACAAAATTAGACTATCAAAACGAGAATAGGATAAAATGGCTGAAAAGCTTTAGTGCAAGGTTCTATATCCTTTTGCTTATTTTTAAATATTTGCTTTAATTTATGTGTATATGTGTATGAGTGCAAAGGCTCTCAGAGTTCAGCGTTCAGTTAGGTGCTCTGGAGCTGGAGTTAGGCAGTTGTGAGCTGACTGGCCTGGCTGATGGGAATTGAACTCAGGTCCTCTGCAAGGGTAGTGTGTGCTTTTGGCTACTGAGCTTTCTTTCCTGCCCTGGTTTATGCCAACCGGAGAGGAAGCAGCACAGGTAGAACAGAGTAAAGGTAATGATGACACAAGACAGAAAGTAGATTGATAAAGATGGGTTAATTTAAGCTTAAGAGTCAGTTAGTAACAAGCCTACACTATGGGCTGAGCTTTTGTAATTAATAATAAGTCTCTGTTATCACCAGGGAGCCAGCAGTGCCAGGGAAAAGGCTACACTACGGCTCTGCTGTTAATTTGTGATGTGACCTTGTGCACAAAGGGAATATTTAGGTGCAACAAGACTCTAAACGGTGCATACGCACTCCTTTGTGCTGAGGCTCTTTACCACAGGACAAGATGACCTCTGGAGCCCTGCTGCTCTCAGCGGACTCGTAAGGAATCGCGCTTCTGTGAAAAGGTGTCACCCTCTCGAGTTTGGTTTCAGCTGGACCATCATAACCTCCGCACTCAGTCTTATCTGGCCTTGTTACCTTCATATCATCTTATCCCTAGCCTCTTCTCATGGAATCATCTTTGTTTGTTTTGGCCCAAGATTTTGGTAAAGGCTATCGTTGGGTTAGGCTAGGTTTTGCAAAGCATTTTCCAGGTGACACGTGTGAGTACCTTGTCGTTCCAAAGTCAAAAGAACTGTGCAGTCAGGCGAGCTTGAGAAATGCTACCCTCCATAGCCCCAGCCTCCAAACAGCTCCAGCGCATACAGCAGCCCTAAAATAAGCTCTGAAATAGAGTTGACTTTAATGATGATTCAGCATTCCCAGCTAATGTGGCCATTAAATGCTGTTTTCAATTTTACTATCTATTAACCTTGTACAGGGCAATTATAACTGAGAGTGTCCTTGGGGAATAATGAATAAGTGAGCAGGAGGAAGCCACACGCTCCAGAGTCCTGTAAGCAAGCCTCTGTCCGCATTGTGGAAGAGCTTTTTGCTCTAAGCTGCATTGGTTTATGCCATCTGTCTCTTGGAATCCATCCAAAGGGGTGGCCTTGGCTTCTGAGAGTGCACAAGATAAAGCTAATGACAGCAGAGCCAGAGTGGTGGTGTAGGCCGAGGCACAGTTTCCTCTAAGACACTGGTGTGCGATCTCTGTGGGCTGTGGCCTTCTGTGGACAAAGGGATTTTCATGACGTGTTGAGTTTCAGGTTCTTGGGGAGAGCTGCCTCGGGTTCTGTCAGCAGGCCTAAGCCCAATGTCAAGTGTGCTGTGACTTGTAAGACAATCAGACTAGACACAGAGGAGTCAGTGCGCTCACGCAAGACCTGCAGAGCGTGGACCTTCACGTTCCCATTCAGGAAAGGTGACACCCCAAATCACTCGTGAGAAGCGGTCTTGATGTAAATAGCACGAGGAGTTTTTATTCCAAGTGCACTGGGTCCACAGTCATCCGCCACGCAGGGGTAGAGGACTGAGGACCTCGAGGGCAGAACTGAGATGGCTTTTATAGGATTTACATCAAAGCTAACAAGGCCAGTTTCAAAGCTAGCCTGTTATCTTCACTAGGCCTAAAAGCAAGGTCATGGGACAGTTCAAAACTTGGAATGGTTAATAAGGTTTCCTAGGTTACAGAGATTTAGCGCACCTGCAAGGTTAGGGGGTTTTCTTTCTCAAGAACCAGCGGGCTCAGAGGCCTTGTCCTTGAGTGGCTGGGAGAATGTACTTTCTAGTCAGGGAGTTATCTCTATCTTATTGGCAGACGCTCTTGTTTTCTCTGTCTTTTTTTTTTTTGCTATGAGTCCTGTCTTTAGTTATTAATTTTTTTTTGTGGACAGGATGACCTTTAACAGTTTCCAGACTGTTGTTGTGGATAACAACATTTTTCAGAAACTAGGTGATTATGAATAATAATAATAATTTTCAGAAACCAGTTATTGTGAACAAGCTATTTTATGTATTTATTTTTCTTCTGAACTTCGCATGCAGCTAGGGTGATTTTTAAATACATGTTGATGGACTTTTTTTAAATTTTTAATTTTTAGTGGTCATTAGAGAGTTAAGCTGTATTCTTTTCCTTTTATTCCCCACTTCTTCTCTTGTTAATAGTTTTAATCTTAGTACTAGGGACATTAAGAGGCAGCCTCCTCTAGGCTCTGGAGGACCCTGTAAGTATCATGATCTGCACCGCATTTTGTTTTTTAAGAAAAGCAATAATCCCATTAATTATATAAGGTCCTATAGTAAGTAAAAGGAATAGGCTTATTAAGGATCCCATCAAAGCAGAGAGTAGGGTGGTTATCTAAGGGGACTCATTGAACTAGTCTTAAAATTAGTTTTGGTTAATATTTTTTGTTTTTGTTTTTGTCTTTTTAGCTTTTTTTTAGTTTTGGCCATATTGTCTTTTACTTTTCCTGAATGGTCGAGGTAAAAGCAGCAATTCCTCTCAGAGAGCAGCACAGAGGCCTCCCTGCTGTAAAAATAATAAATCCAATCCCCTACGGTTCCGAAGGGCGACTTCTGCCTGGGAGCTTAGTGGGTCCTGGCCATGGCGGATGGTTCTACCCACTTTAAGTCTGAGTGTAGACTTGCTCAGGCTAGAGTAGGCCTGTTGTTGCTGTGTGAGTGCTGTGGTTCCCGTACCTACCCCTGCGACAGACAATTAATCCCTGCTCCCAGGAGGAGCCCAAGAGTCAGTGTAGTCACCAGAGGCGGCTGGGTGGTGTGGACACAGATGGAAGGAAGGCTGCAGCTGTCAAGTGTGACAAGTGACACGGTGGAGGGTCTGGGGGCACAGTCCTACCCAGCCTAGACTTCACTAGACTTCACACTCCAACCTCAGACCGTGGCAGAGTCAGTTTCTGGCGCAGAACCACCCAGCTTGTGGCATTAGTTAGGACAGCCACAAGCACTGATGGGGTGAGCAGGGCTGGGGTGAGGGGTGGGGTGGAGCAACCCCAGGCCTCGGGGTCTGGGGAAAGGCCTGGCAGGTACAGGGAGCCCCCCCTGGAGGGGGAGGGTGCTGGCCCTCCTCAGCACAGACCTCCTCCCTCCCACAGGTCCCAGAGGCCAATCTCTGCCCGGTCCCCAGTCCAGACAGACCTTTTGTTCTCTGCAGGCAGACGGGATAGCCTGTGTGTGGAAGTCCCACCAGCTGACAGCAGAGCCGGATTCTCTGTTTTAGTAAAAATGAGTTCTCAACAGTTCTTTCCTACCTGGCTTTTCTAAGTCCTCCCATCATATTTCCAACTGCCTTTTCCAGCTCCCCCTTTTGATTTCTTTCCTGTCATTAGTTCAAACTCCGTGCACTGAAGGCAGAACTTGCGTGTCTGAAAGCCCTCCCTCCCTCCTGTGCTGCAATACGCACGTTATGACTTCCTTTCAAGCGTGCCCCGATCTGTTTTAGCAGTCTTATGACACTGTCATGACCAAAGGTCACTTTTACAATTAATGTTGGTATGTGAGCATAGGGACCTCACTTAAGAAAAACATCGACATATTTCTAATCCGATATTAATTTTAGTGGGAAGTTTGGGATATAATTTTCATAAAGAAAATTTAAAAAAGCCTAGATAACATGTAAAACAGAAGCCTTCACTACAACTGCTCTTTGCATTTTGTAATACAAGGCTTCACGTATATAAGTCCTTAGTGAATAGCTGGATAAATTTCTTAGTTCATGAATAGATAACAGTAAGTTCAATCCAGATTAAGATATGAACATTTGTGGGTCCCTAAAAGGACATCTGTGGCTATTGTCAGAGGACAGCCTCTGTATTACGATTTATGTCACAGTGCACTGGCTTCTACTTGTGCCTACCTCCTGCTGGGTGGAATTGTGCAATAAATGTGTGTTACATGAGATTACAGTGTCCTTCTCACTGCTATATATACTTCCTTATGACTATAAACTCATTTATCTTATTAGAAGTGGCTATTTATGTTATTTACAGTTTTGTGATTAATCTGGTCTGTATATTATTGATATTATTGGACAAATATTCACCAGTTTGGCATATACTTAAGAGTTGAATTGCTAAATTATAAAATATAAACAGGTTAATCTTCAATAGACACCAGTAACTTTCCAAGAAGAAAGGCACATTTGTATTTCAACTAGAAATTCACGAGGTGTTGGAGTCAACAATTTTAAAAATGGAATGCATGTTTTCCGATGTCATTGGCCTCGGCAACAGAAGCAAGAAGACGAAAGGGATGTTGTAATTTAGAAAGTGTCACAGTGAGATGAACACATTGTGCCACCACTGTGTCAAACATGGCTACCCTGCCAAGCACAGGAGAAAGTGTACCTGGAGGAAACACTACCAGGACTGGGCAGATGAGGCACCTAACATTCGTCTATCAAAGATTCAGACACGGATCCCGTGAAGGAACAGTACCTAAGCCCAAGAGGGCAGCATCCAGATCATGTTGAGGGTCTCATTAGTCATAAAATACATGTCCTGGCTTCAAAAATTGGAATTCAGTAGAGAATAGTCTATTTATTATCATTAAAATTCTAACTCCATATTAAAGATTATGACATGTCAAAAATACCAGCCCAGAATTTCTCTAATGGAAATTTCATTTTGTAGTTCAGAGAGTCTGATCCTTGGGTGTTAAGAGCTTTATTGGGGTGCTAATGTGAGGAATCCCATGTTCTGGGTTCACCCATGTTAATGAACTCTCTGGAGGCATGTCCTTGGCAGTGGTGACTGTATATAGGTCTGTGAGTCTGGTGAGCAACTGTCTTTGAAAGCCTGTCACTAGTGTTAACCAGCCTGAGCTTTCCTTCTCTGTTGGCTTTAAGAGCTGACTCTTAGTGTATGTTTTTGGATTGGACAGGAATTGTTTATGTATGTGTGTATACGTATATGCATAATTACAAATGTAAACATTTCTAATGGAAATTGGAGGAATTTGCTCCCATAATCCCATCTCAAAATAGCTACTGGGATGATGGCTGTCCACTAAATTAAAAGCGCTGAGCAAACATGAGGCATTTTTTTCCCGGGAAAATGTTTTGATCACAGTTCATTACTCTACCCCTATGGAGGCCTGACGATCACCGTGCCCACCATGTTGGTGACATCAACCCAGACTCACAGCCTAGAGATGACCTAGGTGATCCAAGGTTAAAATGAAGGCCACCAAGGAACAGGCTGCCTCCCGTAACGTCCTTTTCCTGGCTGGCCAGGCACAGCATTTGCACCGCCTGGAACTCCAATTTCTACTCTACTCAGCCTTTGGTGCGGTGTTTCCTCCTGGTCCAAAGGCCAGGGGCCAACGCACACCTGCCTAGGGCAACTCCCTTGGGTCAGATCTCACAGAGAAGTAGGAATAGTGGAGTGGAGGTGTAGCAGTGGCAGCCAGGTCTCCTGCTCTCTCCTGCACTCCAGAGCGCTCAGAGCGCCCGAGCCCTTCACTGCAGCAGCCTCGCTGCTGTCAGAGGGATCTGCTGAGCGTGAATTGTCCAGGGAGAAATTCCTGTCCTGGGGCACATGCAGGACACTTGTGGCCCTGGTTTCCTCATCTCCCTCCTGGTTATCTATGCCATTGCCTTGATTTTGCTCATGGAGATCGGCCCAAGAATATTACAAGAGAGAAGCCTGTGTGGTCATTCAGTTGATTTTATTTGTGATTAGATGCAGAAATGACAGCAGAGAAAATGAAACCCACACATCTAAACTGTACCCTTCATGGTTGCAATTATCCACCTGAGATGCTTCTTTGAGAGAGAAGTATAGATGCCCGGTGCCCGGGGATCTCCACACTTCCCTTCCATGCCGAAAGCTGTGATGCCTCGGAAAATGCCATCACACAGCAGAGGGCTTCCAGAATCTCCCTGGGGAAAGGAGAGGGGTGGGATGAGGTGAGATCAATATGGTTATGAAGAAACTCTATAGCATTTAGTGTGAAGGTCAGCCCAGAATTCACTGAAAATTACTACTTAAAACATCAAGGCGCTAAGCAGAATTTTAATATTTACAGATTAATGAAAGCTATATTATATATTTCAGCCACTAATTTTAAGATGGGTTGCCTTTTTCTGGAAAGCCATCCCTCCATCCCTCTTGATCATCTTTTCAGCATGGAGTGAAACAGGCACACACACACACACACACACACACACACACACACACACACACACACACACACACGTTATATTTAGGGAAAGAGTAACTGCTGGCTTCTCTTGCCATAACTATTTCCTCTTGCAATAACTATTTCCCTGAAGAAAGAAAATCAAAATCCCCCTCTCAGGGAAAGATTGGTTATATCTGTATGAAGTAATGGATCGTGTGAAATGCTAAGGTACACTCCCTCCTTGGGAATGTGCAAACTCAGCTCAGATGCCATTTCTTCTTGGCATTTAGCCAATGTTGGCTGAAGACAGGCCATAGTCGTCTGACTTCTTCCCCCATGACAGACTCAGCACCCTCACCTCAGGAGGCTCTGGAGTCTTGGGGGAAAGGCAGGAACTAAGAAGCCAGAGCTGAGGGTTTGAAAGCATTCTTTTTAATTCTTGTCTTTAGTCAGGCCCTGTCCTGCATGTTTTTGGGGACACTGGGAAGGAGGCTTATACATTTTCTGGTGAGAGGGTCATGCCTGAGACAGTTTACTCTGCTCAGTGCTAAGACGCTACGGGATCTAGTCCCAGGTCCCCAGCCAGGCTTGGGAACGACTGGAGTTTCAAACATCCACAGCAAAGTCGGGTGAACTTGGTTGTGTTGATGTGGAAAGGACTTACGTCTGTCCAGGAACTCTTTGCAATTGTATGTAGCTTGTTTTTATCTATAAATGGTAATGTGGAAACTGAGAAATACCCCACCATTCCTGCTAAGAGTTTTGCTTCTTTGTTTTGTTTTTAATATGTGGAGCACAGTCAATGCAGTGTGTCGGCCAAAGTCCTTTCCCAGCAGTGGAGTCTTACTTTTCCCACTCTTTGGCCAAGTGCGTTATTTTATTCACTTAGATCTCACCAAATTTCAGAAAGCACAGTAGACGGCTGGGCCTGTATAGTGGTGCAGGCCTTTAATCCCAGCACTAGGGAGACAGAGGCTGGCGGATCTCTGTGAGTTCCAGTCCAGCCTCATCTAACTGGTGAGTTCCAGGACAGCCAGAGCTACATAGTGAGACTTCCTGTTTCAACAATCAGGCAAGCAAACAAGCACAGCTGGAAAGTGTAGAAGCCAATGCCCCTACATGACCAAGCACAGCACCACGCCGTCTACACTCACGTGCCTGGCTCCAGCAGCTAAGCACCCCATCTCATCTCACTTACTTGGCATGAATCCTTTCCACCACGGAGGTTTCCTGCACAAATCATGTTTAGTCCAATTACAGGATTAAAATTATAGTGCTTTTCATCATTGCAGATTTTTCTGTCTATGACAGTAATGTTGACTTCTCTCAGAGTAGGGGACGGAGGTGAGTTATTCTGAAATTTCCCCCATCCTGCAACCTGGCATCCGGTTCCTGGTTTTACATCGTGCCCCTTTTTAGGCAGGGCAAGGATAGCCACATTTTTGTTAATGGTTGCTTTTTTGTTTAACTGTAGGAAAACAAACATAAATAGTTAAGAGTATGAGATTAATTGATTTGGCACATTGGTTTGACTATGCAAAGATGTGTTGCATTTGTTTAACTATATAAAGATGTTTTGCTGTTCCACCATGCCTGCCTAAGACACCTAAGTGGTCTAATATGAAGCTGAATGGCCAATAGTGAGGGAACTTCTGGGCAGGAGAGTAAGTTGGAGGAGGAATTTAGGCTTGGGAAAAGAAAGAAAAAGAGACAGCAGGGAGATGCCGGGGAGATGATGCCGGGGAGGAGATGCGGGGGGGGGGGGAGATGCCGGGGAGATGCCGGGGAGATGCCGGCCGAGGCCAGCCAGACACGGAGGAAGCAGCAGAATGAAAGAAAAGTGAAAAGCTCTGCATAGATGAATAGAAACAGGCTAAATTAAGTTAGACGAGCTAGAGGGAGAAGCCCAAGTTAAGTATTCATAACGGATAATAAATCTCTGTGTCTTTATTTGGGAGCTGGTTGGTGGTCCAGTGAAAATGCCAACTACAATGAATGTTAATGTTTGAACTTCTTACCTATCCCTGTGCGTTTCCTTATTTGTACCAGGCGGGGGACTAGAAACATACTTTCATGTAAGTGGTGAGAGTTTTAGAAGTTCTGTGACTGAAAGAGACAACCAAAGTTACATACCTGTAAAAGTTGCAGATCACCTTCGTGTGTGTATGGGTCAAAGCATGGGTAGGGAAATGCTTTCTTAATGGACAATATCTGCTTTTCTGGCTCATCCTTGTCTATTGAGTGAGCTCCAAGAATGGCCTGAGAACCCTTTCTCCTGTAATAGATACAATACTAGTTGTTGGTTAAATCAGGAACTGGTCATACTATGTGTCTAACAGCTTCATTATGCCATTGATGTAAATGCTGCTTTTGGAGAAATTTTGTAGCTTGGAAGAATATGCCTGCCTTGAAGGATATGGTATATATGAACCTGTTATCATTACTGTCTTAGATATATGTAGACTTAACACACTCTCCAGGGCTGATATTATAAAGAATAGAGGTTTCCTTTGGCTCACAGCTTTGGAGTTCAAGAGCTCGGCACAGCATCTGTTGGGCTTCTCATGAGGGACTTGTGACATGTCAGCTCATGGTGGAAAAGAGGGAGGGGTGAGGATTCACGAAAAGGATCAGCTGAGTGACAGAGGAAGCAAGAGAGTGACCAGATTTATAGCAAGGTACCCTTCACAGCGGCTGTCCAACTCCAAAGCCTACATTTACTCCATTACCAGAAAGGAGCTCCATGATCTGTCTCGTAAAGTCCCAACCACGTCTCGGTATGGTTACCATAGGAACCAAACTTCCAGCAAATGAACTTTTGAGGGGACAAAAGACATCGGAGTCATCACACTTGTTATCTCCGGCATCATATTTATAACAAGATAACTGAGGTTTATGGAAAACAAATGAGAGGAGTTCATGGCAGCAAAGCCAGATCTTTTGTTTGTTTCTGCTCTTCTTGCCCTGATTAGCTGTGGAAGACGACTAGGCTGCAAATCCCTGAAAAGCAAAGCTCCCAGGAGACCCAGAGGCAGGAAAGCAGTTCCCAGCAGATCTCTTTGTAAGAAAACAAACTCAGGTGGGAAAGCTTCCAGAAACAGAAGGCTAAGCAAGGGATCCTATGCACATGCCATGCAGGGCGCAGATGTTTCCCAATATGTTCATACTTATAGGTCTTGTCATTCACAACACAACACCACACCACACCACACAACACCACGCAACACCACGCAACACCACACAACACCACACAACACCACATAACACAACACCACACCACACAACACCACACCACACAACACCACACCACACAACACCACGCAACACCACGCAACACCACACCACACAACACCACACAACACCACACCACACCACACCACACCACACCACACCACACCACACCACACAACACCACACAACACCACACAACACCACGCAACACCACACCACACACCACACACCACACAACACCACCAACACCACACAACACACACACCACACCACACACACACCACACACACACCACACCACACCACACAACACCACACAACACCATGCAACACCACGCAACACAACACCACACAACACCACATAACACAACACCACACCACACAACACCACGCAACACCACATAACACAACACCACACCACACCACACCACCACACCACACCACACCACACCACACCACACCACACCACACACCACACCACACCACACCATGCAACACCACGCAACAGCACACAACACAATACAACACAACACCGCACCACACCACACAACACCACACCACACCACACAACACAACACCACACACACCACACCACACAACACCACACCACACCACACCACGCAACACCACACCACACAACACCACACCACACCACACCACACAACACCACACCACACAACACCACGCACCACGCAACACCACACCACACAACACACAACACACACCACACCACACAACACCACACCACACAACACCACACCACACAACACCACACCACACAACACCACACCACACAACACCATGCAACACCACGCAACAGCACAAATACCACACCACACAACACCACACCACACAACACCACACCACACAACACCACACCACACAACACAACACCACACCACACCACACAACACCACACCACACAACACCATACTACACCACACAACACAATACAACACTACACAACACCACACCACACAACACCACACCATACCACGCAACAGCACACAACACAACACAATACAACACTACACAACACCAAACCACACTACACAACACCAGACAACACCACCCAACAGCACAACACCACCCAACACCACACAACACCACCCAACACCACACAACACCACACCACCCACATAACACCACACAACACCACACAACACCACGCAACACCACACAACACAACACAACACCACACAACACCACACAACACCACACAACACCACACAACACCACGTAACACCACACCACACCACACAACACCACACAACACCACACAACACCACACAACACAAACTGAGAAATACTCAGAGGGCCTTTACTCCATTGTTCCAGTTGATGCTGGCCTCACATAACACATCATAGCTTTACATTCCAGAACATGCTTTGATAATACTATGTTCTGTAAATTTCATGGTCCCCAAACCACGAGCCACAGATAGGCACTAGGACTTTGGTGCGTGGGCATAGGAGAGAATTTGTAACTTCAGTTAGCCGCAGTTAGATGGAACTTATGTTGTCCATGTGGTATTGTGGCAGGAACACAGGTACTGGGGAAAATGCCATCCTGGTGACGCAGAGAAGGACGGGAATTCCCTCTCTGCATGGACTTCACACAGCGAATGGAATTAGCTCTAGGGAAACGGGAGAGGTGGGTGCTGTGTGATGACACATTTGGGGTGGGAGTCTAGCGGCCACTGGTACTTTTGCTTTACCCCAGTTTACTAGCTTATTAATTCTCGCTAGTGCTCCTCACTTTATCTAACAGCCAAAGTGATGTTATTTCCACTTAACAAACCCATTTACTGTCTTTCTTTTCTTTAAAAAAGCTTTGATACGATGCATTTTGATCATAGTCACCCCTGTTTCTCCCCCATTTCCTCCCAGATCCACTCTGCCTCCCTCTGCCGTCCAAGACTGTTGATCTCTGTTTTTTATTTTATATTTTCCTTGTGGGGACCTTCAGACAGAGCTTACAGTCTGTATTCCTCATCTACTGGCTCCGTGTGACAATTCTGGGCTTAGCTTCCTCTCAAATCAGTGTAACTGGTCAAGGGCTTCACGTGCGTATGAAAATAATAGTGAATTTCCAATGTGTTAGTGAGGTGTAGTGTTTTCATTTTTATTATTTCTCCTCATTAGAATATTTCCACAGAACTTGAGTCTCAAGAACTTACCAGTTGCAATGGGCAGCCGTCAACACCCAGTCTTTTGCAATCAAAGCGCCAGCACAGATGCTTTTTCGACCAAGTTTAAGTAAGACCATGTAAGGTCTTGAATGAGGAACCACTGTGTCTCCTCCAATGATTCTTACACAGCCACCTGTTCAATAGAAAACGGCAACTCAGGTCAGTCCCCACTCCAAATAGCTCCTCAAAACAGCCATGCTTTGGGACGAGGCATGCCTTCTGCATTTGGAGAGAACGGTACGACCTCTGTCTGTCTTCCTCTTTTCCTCTACGCAGACCTTTGCATGTCTGACCCTGTCTTGGCCCTTTGGGGCTCCCGAGAAGTCCCTACTGTCACAGTCACAGAAGCCCATCACTGGTGCCCCAGGAACCATTCTGATGGAACTCTGTCACAACCGCTTCAGAGCTCAAGCTTTGCCAAGGACAGAGAGCGGTGCGGTGGCTGATACCTGAGTGTCCTTACTCCCTTCTGCATGAGTCTAACTGGAGAAGCAGGGTAGGATTGTAGAAGCCTGTCACCCCCCACCCCCTTCGCCACTCAGAGGCCTTGAAAAACAACATACAGATTGCTGTTAGCACCTCGTTTCCACGACCCTCTGTGACGATTTTGGTCATTGTGAGGTTTTGGGTGTTAAGGGCATCACTGCCTTTCACAAGTGGAGAGAATAACACAGGTCACACCTGAGGCTGTGTTTCCATCCTCAGGCCAAACATGGTTTAGTTAAAACCCTTCCCAAATGGGCTATCAGGAGTAGAGAGGAGTAGAGGTGCTGTAAGTAGACAAGTCACTTTATCAAGACTTGCGTGAGCCGGACCAGGGTGATTGATAGACACTGTTGGAGGATAGAGAGGCGCACAGGGTGATAGACAGACACTGTTGGAGGATAGAGAGGCACACAGGGTGATAGACAGACACTGTTGGAGGATAGAGAGGCTCACAGGGTGATAGACAGACACTGTTGGAGGATAGAGAGGCGCACAGGGTGATAGACAGACACTGTTGGAGGATAGAGAGGCGCACAGGGTGATAGACAGACACTGTTGGAGGATAGAGAGGTGCACAGGGTGATAGACAGACACTGTTGGAGGATAGAGAGGCGCACAGGCACTAACACAGCGTGCACACAGTGGAGAGGACCCTGCATCCTTGTGGCAGAGCTTTGGGTTTTCAACTCCTGGGAGTCTCCTAAAATATACTCCTGACCGTTGGCCAAGAGATATGGTTTCTTGAGTAGGGATCGACACTTCTAATTCCACAAATAAGTCAAACCAAATGCCAAATTCACCAGCATCAGTGGTGGGCCGGGGGCGTCCCACCAGGTTAAGGGGGGTGAGAGGCCGGGAAAGGGCACATGGCCCACCTGCCGTCAGGAAGAGGGAAGGCAGAATTTCAGGCTCTAGAGATAGACTTGTCTAGAACCAAAAGAATTTTGGCCACACCCCAAGTTTCCCTGGGGTGACTCCTCCAGAGCTGGACTGCAAAGGAGCATCGTGCACACCAGGGACCATGGGTTCGAGAACATTGTCTTCTGTAGAGTTCTGTGCCTGAGCACGGGCTAGCCCGAGCATAAGGCCGGGTCTGCCACTAACTGCACTTAGAAAGGTTTGTGGTAAGGGTTAGAGCAGGCGGAAAGCTAAGTTAGCAACCCCCCCCCCCAGATTTAGAGTAAGGATGAAGCAGGAGCTCTGTGATGTCCAGATCACGTGTTTAAAGAGTCTTCCAGATTATTCTGACTAGGCGTGAATAAGTGGGGCATCGCTGTTAGATAGCATCACAAAATCTGCTCCATTACGGTTGTGTCGGAAATGGCAGGAGTCTGTCTTACCTTCAGGAATTAGCAGAAGAAAAGCGACAGCGACAAGAGAAGACGCCCGTGGAACACACAAGTTCTTCATTGTGGCTAAGCCCACATCAATCGGCAGGGAACTCTGTGTGTGTTTCCTTCCACCTATATATGAGGCTACAAAGGATGTGGTTTCCTTTCTTCTCTTTCAAATTTCTAGGTGCAGAGTTGGAAAACGAAACTGAAAAAGAGGAAAGCAGACGTGATCCCTCACCACAGGGTGGGAGCGGGGAGTGCTCCCGTTTGCCTGTGCTCCAGCCTCCTCCTACCTGATAGCCCGGGGGAAGGGAATCTTGTTGACATTAGAACACACTTCATAAGAAGGGACTGCACATGGCTCAGTCGGGATATTTTCAACACCAGCAATATCAGCATCGATGTCCGTTAGTAGAAGTTCTTTGGAAACTTAAACATCAGGGCTTTAGGTGATCCATGAGGTTGGGAAGATTGCTGAGGGGACTGCTGGGGTCAGGCGGAAGCTTTGGGCAGGGGAGCCCCCAGGGGAAGACCCCAGTGTAGACTCCTAGCAATAGTGGACGAGTAGCCTGAAGTAGCGGTCTCCTGTGACCAGACTGTCATCACAGAGGCGTCATCCAACAACTGATGCAGACATGCACAGCCTAACATTAGGTGGAGCTCAGATATCCTGAGGAGGAGGAGGAGGAGGAGGAGGAGGAGGAGGAGGAGGAGGAGGAGGAGGAGGAGGAGGAGGAGGAGGAGGACTGTAAGGAGTCAGAAGGGTCAAGGACATCACAAGAAGGCTCATACTCAGCTAAACCGGGCGCACAGGGCTCACGGACACTAAGGGACAGTGGGGAGACTGCCTGGGCCTGACCTGGGCACTGTGTTTGTGTTGCAGTGGTGTAGTTTGGCCCTCTTGTGGGACTCTTAACAGTGGGCACAGGGGCTGCCTCTGTCTCTATTAGTGGCTTTTGGGACCCTACTTCTCCTCGCCCAGCCTTAATACATGGGGAGGTGCTTAGTCTTTCTGTAACTTGATATGCCATGTTTTATTGATACTCATAGGACTCCTGCCCTTTCCTGGATAGAGATGGAAGAGGAGGCATTGGAGGCGGAGATAATTGGTGCGGGGGAGGGACTGGGAAAGGTAGGACTGGAGAGGGACTGGGAGAGAAGGATGGGGGGACTGCTAAAAAGATGGGGACTAGAGAAGGATGGGGGAGGACGGAGAGAGATGACAAGAATGGGGGGACGGGAGAGAAGGATGGGGATGCAGTCAGAATGTAAAAAAGGAAAAAAAAAATCAGAGTTTTAGGTGCCAGGTTGGTGTACCAGTGGGTCAAGTGCTCGCCACATAAACAGGAGAACTTGAGTATGGACCCCCAGGATGTACTTAACAGTCTGGGGGTAACTGTGTGCCTGTAATCCCAGAATTGGAAAGCCAAGACAGGGAGATGAAGCTATGCTGGCAAACTCCAGGGCTAGTGAGAGGCCCTGACTCAAAGCATACAGGGAAGGGCTTCAAGATGAGGCCCAGTGTCAACCTGTTGACACACACACACACACACATACACACACACACACACGCATGCACGCACGCACATACATACACACACGCACGCATGCACGCACGCACAGACACACACACACACAGGCACACAGACACACAGGCACACACACACGCACGCACGCAACACACACATACACACACACACACACATACACACACACACACAGACACACAGACACACACACACACAGTGTCAACCTCTGGTCTACACACACACACACACACACACACACACACACACACACACATACACACATACACAAACACACACACATACACACTCACTCACACACACACACACACACACACACACACACACACACACACTTCTTTTGAGCTGTTTTCTCGGGTCCTAAGAATTGATAAGGAAAGGCCTGCGGAAGATTTATGGACAGACGTTCCTGCCTTACTTCCAAGGGAAAGCAGAAGTTAGGTTATTTTGTCCTAACACTGGGATTGGGAGGGCTGGCTTGCTCTCTGGAAGACAGTCTTGAGCTGCCTGAGCTGAGGAAGTGGCCTTGATAGTGAGGCCCATGGCCTCAGGTTCCCCGAGGGTGTCTGGTGTTAAACCACAGGGCCCCACAGTTAACGCCCTGGTGACTTCGGAGCCAGTGGGCTCTCCTTTAGAAGCCATGTGAAGGGACCCCTGCTGAGAACCCGAGGTTCTGTTTCCCAGATGTCACAGTGGCCAGGGGTTATCATTTTCAGTAACAGCAGCGAGATGCATCTGCCCTGCTTCTGGTTTTGGTGAAGAGTTTTCTTCTCACTTTTTTTCCTTCAAAGTCACACTTGTACCAAGTGATAAAGGAGACACTGTCGATTTTGTTTCTAAAGGACTGTGATCATGGATTCTCCATTCCTTCTGGCTTCCAATTGCTTGGTAAGCTGTAATTCGCGTACTGTTGCTCGTCTCTGTTAGAGCGTGCATCCACAGCCGCGTAGTCACCCTTCCCCTCTACCCGTGGACATTTGATTTTCCCCAATAATCTTTCCTCAGTCAGCTGTTGCGTCATCAGGGCCTCTCAAATATACTTCCGTCTCCATAGATTTGTTTGTTCTGGGCATTTCAGATAAGTACTAAGTACAATCATAAAATATAAAGGAGGTCTCTTTTTTGCAGCTAATTGTTTTCACTTAGCACAACACTTTTGAGAGTTCATATTGTAATACCTGTCAATATTTTATTTATTTTTATTGCCGATGATACTTCACTATCTTTGTAAGCCACATTTTATTTATCCACTCATTAGTTGATGGGCACACGGCTTATCTGTACTTGAGTGCCTGTGAACATCTGTGTATAATTTTAAATGTGAACTCCTGTTTTCATAATTTTTGGGGGTCTATACACCCACTACTGCCTTACTGGGTAATCAAGAAATTTCATAGTAACTGTGTGTTTTACTTTTTTTTAGGACCTTTAAAACTGTTTTCTGAAGGGGAGGAACCATACCAGACTTTCCCCAGGAATCTGTAAGGGCTCTAATTTATCTGCATCGTTGCCAATACTGCCCCTATTTTGATAATCTCTTCTTTGGTGGGTGTGAAATAGCATCTTTTTGTGGTTTAGATTTGCACATCCCCAATGACTACTGATGCTGAACGCCTCATGTGTCTTTGCTGAAACATCTATTTGCACCCTTTGCCTATTTTAAAATTGCTATCTTTTTGCCAACAAAGAATAAGTATTCTTTAAATATTCCAAAGACACATTCCTTATAACATGTAGGATTTGCAAACGCTTTATCCACATCTGTGACTGTCTCTTTTCCTTGATGCTGAAGTTTGAAGTGTGAAGTTTTACATTTTGGTGGGGCCCCCTTACCAGCCCTCTAAATCACTTGTGTCTTGGATGTCGTATTTGGAAAGTCACCCACTAAACCCAGATCAGAGGGGCTTCCCTCTCTCCATATCACCCTGAACACATTGCTCTCATCTGAAATAGAAAAACGTGAGTTCATTAACTTTGCTCTAAAAGCCCTTTCCCGAATGGTTTTCACAATGGGATACAGATTTAAAAAGTTTTGTGTGCAACTTTTCTTTCCATTGTTAGGAATGTTCAGGTGTATTCTACAATGAGTGAGCGCACTGGAATCTTACAAACCAGAGGACCTCAATGTGTGATTGTGAACTTGTAAGGTGTAGTGAAAGCTTTTCAGGGGTTTGTGAGACCAAACTGTTTTCTTATTTTCCGTGTGTATGTGTGTGTGTGTGTGTGTGTGTGTGTGTGTGTGTGTGTGTGAGAGAGAGAGAGAGAGAGAGAGAGAGCGAGAGAGAGAGGGAGAGAGAGAGGGAGAGAGGGAGAGAGAGAGAGCGAGAGAGAGAGGGAGAGAGAGAGCGAGAGAGAGAGGGAGAGAGAGAGCGAGAGAGAGAGAGAGAGAGGGAGAGAGATGGAGAGAGAGAGAGATGGAGAGAGAGAGAGAGAGAGAGAGGAGAGAGAGAGCGAGAGAGAGGGAGAGAGAGAGAGAGAGAGAGAGAGAGAGGGAGAGAGAGGGAGAGAGAGAGAGAGAGAGAGAGAGAGAGAGAGAGAGAGAGAGAGAGAGAGAGAGAGAGAGAGAGAGAGGGAGAGAGAGGGAGAGAGAGAGAGAGGGAGAGAGAGAGAGAGAGCGAGAGAGAGAGGGAGAGAGAGAGAACGCGCACTTACTTGAGCTGTGAGGTTCTGAGGTTGATATTAGGGATCATCTTCTACGCTGTTCTGCTTTAGCCATTGAGACGGGGCCTCTCGGTGAGATCCAGAAGTCTCTGATTCCATTAGTCTTGCTGGCCAGTTTCTCTAGGGAGCCCCTGACTTCATCTTTTGCAGCTGGACTTACAAGTGGGTGGTGCCATCCCCCGGCATTTGTGGGGATTTCTGGGACCTGAACTTGGGTTCTCATGCTTGTACTGCCAGAACTTTAACCCCTGAGTCATCTCTCCGACTTCAGAACTATTCCCACAATAATGCTGAGATGTTGGTCTTTGGCTCTTACAGCGACATTTGTACTGATTGTACAAAAGTATCGACGGTTCAAAGTCCCGGGCGTTAGAACACAGCAGTGCAGTCACACCAGACCGCCCCAGCCCTAGCGCATTCTTCCCTGTCAGGAACTCCCAGGAAACATGAGAAGCAAACAGGTTCACCCAAGGATGTCTGACTGAATGTGTGTGTGGGCTAGAAGGGAGGCTAAGAGGGAGGATGTGTGTGGGAAAGGGGCCCAGGACAGGATTCGCTGAGCAATTGCCTGCAGGATGTATAGAAGCCCCTCATTCGTGGGCAAGTGCACGCCTGTGGGGCTGAGAGTGCATGTGTGCATGGTGGGTGTGCAGGAGTTCACAGGCCCTCATTGGGGGAGCCTGGTGCGTAAGGAGGGGAGGGCAGCGACTGCCTGGACTATTTCAGAGAAGATGACGATTGGAAAATACTCCTGGCCGCGTTCTCACTGACGGCTTGTGGGAGATGGGGCCCAGGGAACTCAGAAGGCCTCTCTCGAGCTCTGAGGAGGTTCAGGGGCGGGGGCGGTCGGGGCCTCTGGGTCAAGTCTGTGGTTTCTCACTCTTCCATCCCAGACTGCAGAGACAAGGTGTGTGTTAGTCTCTGTGGGATAACGTGCAGATAACCTCACCCTCCACCCTTCCTGCTCAGCAGGAACCAGCACTCAGGCCAAAGGGTTGTGCATGCGACGTCACTTCCTTTGGCATTATCTCAGTAGATGCTCAGAGGGTTGTCTACGCTCTGCTTACCGAAGCAGGGAGGAAAGTGGCATTTACTAGGTGTCTTGAAGGGACCCTCTCTTACAGAACTTCAGAGAACCATAGCAAAGAGCTATTATTGCCACCTCTCTGTCTTTTCCAAAATCCCGAGGGGGGAACTGATCTTGGGTACCTGTGTGTTACGGGTTATAGAAAGCCGGTGCACACCCGGCACACACGCTCAGCAAGTGAGGCATTGCTGTCCCGCACTTCCTCCTCTATTATTTATAGCATCCTTTGACTGAGAAGTAAGACTGCGTACGTGCTGTAAGGAACAGGGTTATTTTCACATTAGGAGGCTTCAGCATTCCTCATGTAGTGATGAAACCAAAGCACCAACCGGGCTTTAGGCTCTGAAGTCGCCGTTTGACTACCTAGCGTCCTTTTGGCCTGGACTGTATGGGTTTCTGTGTTTCAGTAAGTGAAGGTTGCTCTGTCCTGCAGAGAGTGAAGAGGCTCTCTTCACGCTGAAGAGATGCTGTGCCCCAGAGCTGCCTTCTCCAGATCAGAGCCTGGATCTGTCCTCTGTCGAGAGGCTGAATAAAGCACTTCCGAGTTCCCTTCCCCCATGAATTTGAGCCAGGCAGTTACAAAATATATTTTCATGGTCCCACCACCTTCCATCTATTTTCAATCAAGAGCTATTTTTGTTTCAATTTAACTTTTTCATTCAACAATGTTATGAGCATTTTATTAGTTCTATATAATTAAAATGTCAGCCAGAGACTCATTTAAAATAGGTGAAATTGTAGGAAGCATGGAGGGCCTTGTGTTTGCAGACATGCACGAGGGGAGCGTGGTATGTTAGCACGCAAGATTGTTCCTGCAAGGGATTCATCTGTTATCTGCCCAGAAGGCTGGGAGCACATGCTTTCTAGCCTGGTCACCTTTGCCCTACTGTTCTATGTGGCCAGAGACCACACTGGGCCCTCCTTGAGGTCCTTATCCCAATCTTGTAATTTTCAGCCGATCCATCCAACCCATCTTCTGGAATGTCACGTGTACTTTACAAAAATTTTTGAGTTAGTCAAACTTTATTCCTCAATGAGACTCACATTTGCTTTATTGTGCATGAAGTATTGAGTTAATTGTCACTAGGAAAGTTTCCACCAAGTTGGCTTTGCTTAAATATCCCTAGAATAAACTACTCAGGGCCAGAGTCCTGGGTTTGAACCAACACCAGCAACTTAGTCACTTTGAACTGAACTGCTTTCCTGCCTCTGATGGATCAGCATTTTACTGACTATGGAGGTCACAGAGACCGCCACATGAAATGCTCATAAACTAACAGAGAAAAGGCAAATAAGGCAATAAAAATGGGTAAGAAATCTAATCCGTAAAGGTATTATGGGCTGAGTTATGTCTCCTAAAATTTTAGATTGCTGATCTAACCCTTGGTACCTAGAGCGCAGCTATACTTGGGCATAGGTCTTCAATGCATGGGGTTGTCTGGGTGGGCTCTAATCTAGTATCATTATTGTCTTTCTAAGAAAGGATTAGGACACACAGAAGGATGAGCAGGCTAAGACACCGTAACAAGATAGGCCTTAGGAATCAGAACAGCTCTGACATATTTTGACTTCGAATTTGTAAATCTCCAGAATTGTGAGAAAATTAATTTTTGCTGTTAAGCTGTACAGTCTGTGGTCTTTTGTTATGGTGTCCCCAGAAAGCAAACTCATTAAGAAAATGCAAGGGAAATGTAAAATAAGCAGCTTTCCTCTGCAGAGTGGGCACAGGCACCTGTACTGGCCTGTCCTTGGGCTCAGAGCCCTTGGCCTCCGCCCTGTGAGTGACAACTCACTGTATGGCCTGTGCCTGCCTCAAAGTCGGCCCTCTCTGAATTCTTGGGATGTTAGGAATTGCAGAGCCTTGGGCCTTCTCTGCCTCACTCACGGGAGCTGTGTCATCGTCTATACCACCTTGCTCCCTTTGGGATGTATTTTGCAGACCCACTGACTATTCCTAATCAGCTATGGTTGCCACGTGGAGGCACGGCTGGCGAACGTGTCCAGCAGATGCTGTGGTGATGGGGAGGATGCGGTGCTTTAGCCCGAGGGAGTCGGTTTGGATCCACCAAGCACGGCGTTTTGTCAGGTTCAGGAGACCTCTCAGCATCTGCACAGAGCCTGGACCGTGAAACAGCCAGCTACTCCAGGACGTGGCGGGCGCCCCAGCATTCCAGGGCCCCCAAAGATGAGAACAGAGTCCTCATCCCCGCCTTACCCGCCACCCCTTTCTAACTCCTCAGCTTTCAGTAATAAATAAACGTTGAGGAATGTTAGTACTCAGGCGTCTGTGCTGGCCCGTCCTCGGGGTGCTCACAGGACGCGCCCTCAGCTGCTCCCTGGAGGCCGGTCTCCCCCCATCCTCCCCCCATCCCTGAGGCCGGTCCCCCCCATCCCTGAGGCCGGTCTCCCCCATCCCTGAGGCCGGTCCCCCCCATCCTCCCCCCATCCCTGAGGCCGGTCTCCCCCCATCCCTGAGGCCGGTCCCCCATCCCCCTGAGGCCGGTCCACCACCCTCCCCATCCCTGAGGCCGGTCCCCTCCCGGCGTTCGGCCGTCCCCCCTCCCATCCCTGAGGCCGTCCCCCATTAGGCCTCCCCCCCATCCTCCCCCCATCCCTGAGGCCGGTCCCCCCATCCCTGAGGCCGGTCCCCCCCATCCTCCCCCCCATCCCTGAGGCCGGTCCCCCCCATCCTCCCCCATCCCTGAGGCCGGTCCCCCCCATCCTCCCCCCATCCCTGAGGCCGGTCTCCCGTCCCCCCATCCCTTTTTGTGATTCCTTTCCTTAATAAAAACCCATGTGCTTGCGCCCTGTCTCACGGCATCTTCCTCCTTCGAGCCGCTCTTAAATCACAAGATACGCCGATGAGGAAGAGCTGTAGATATGTCAGTCAGCTTTGTATCACTACGGAAAACACCCAAGGTGACTACGTTTACAAAGAGGAAAGCTTTATTTAACTCAGTTTCGAAGGTTCACTTTTAGTGTTAGAGCAGCACAAGGCATCCTGACAGTAGGAGCACGTGTCACATCCAATGGTCATTATTTAAATAAAAGCAGATGGGACGGGGAGAGCGTGGATGGGGAAGAGGGAGGAGACACAGGGATTGATTGACAGATCCACAGGGGGACGGGGGGGGGGAGGGGGGATGGGGAAGAGGGAGGAGACACAGGGATTGATTGACAGATCCACAGGGGGACAGAGGAGACACAGGGATTGATTGACAGATCCACAGGGGGACGGGGGGGGATGGGGAAGAGCGAGGAGACACAGGGATTGATTGACAGATCCACAGGGGGACGGGGGGTGAGGGGGGGGATGGGGAAGAGGGAGGAGACACAGGGATTGATTGACAGATCCACAGGGGGACAGAGGAGACACAGGGATTGATTGACAGATCCACAGGGGGACGGGGGGGGGATGGGGAAGAGGGAGGAGACACAGGGATTGATTGACAGATCCACAGGGGCACGGGGGGGGGGGAGAGGAGACACAGGGATTGATTGACAGATCCACAGGGGGGATGGGGGGATGGGGAAGAGCGAGGAGACACAGGGATTGATTGACAGGTCCACAGTCCTTCTCAAGAGGGCGTGGAATGTGCTTTTCACTTTACACTGACAAATAGCTCCTGCCGTCGGTGCATCTTGGTCTTCAAGGACACAGGAACCAAGGGAGGCGCTTCAGCTGGTGAGATGAAGGCTCTTACTCTGTTGTTGGGACTGCAGGTGAAATTGTGCCCTTTTGTGTATCATTTCCCCTACTCCACCACTGGCTCGCTCTCCTTACCCTTGGGGCAACTTCTTAGAAAGTCAAGACTGTTTCTGCAAGTGTTCGATCCTGGAGCCCCAATCGGAAACAGCGCCAAGCTGAAAACCTCTGGATCCTGGCAGACACAGGCAGGACAGGCACGTGGTGGCATTCATCGTGGATGAATCTCACAAATGTAATGTTCCACAAAGAACTGATCCACGCAAAAGCGTGTACCACAGGGAGGGTTATACAAAGGCAACCATCACCCAGCGTTTAGGCAAATTTCTACGCTGAAGTCAGGTCAGAGTTATTTTCGGGGTAAAGGTGTTACCAAGGTAACATGTATGTAACAGATTAGGAAAGATGAGGGGCAGCGAACAAATCCCAGGAGTGAGGTGTACATTGACACCACAGAGTGTTTTGAAGGAGGCTGGGTATGTTAAGCCATGAAGCTAGCTAGCTAGGAGAATTTTCTAGACATGTAAACACCAGAGTTGAAACAGGTTTAAGAGGGAAGGAAGGTCTGGGCTCAGGGGAGGGGGCAGCTTCATGTTCAAACGGGGCGGGGAAAAGGCTGAATTTTGGGAGGTATTGGAGGGAGAGAGTGCAGGTAGAGACAGCTGGAATTGGGGGTCTTTTGGGGAATGGTGTGGTATTATGAGCAGTTTTCCCACTGGCCTGGTCCCACAGCCACACCAGCCCCAAATAACACACAGAGACATTGTATTATATATAAAGCTATTGGCCTGTTACTAGCGTTTCTTATTGGCTGCTAGCTCTGTCTTAAATATTAACCCATTTCTATAGATCTAAGTGTTTCCATGTGGTCTCATCTTACCAGAGAGAGGACCCGGACCTCTGTTCTCTTAGTGTTACATGTTGACTCTCCTCCTACCTCTCCCCAAAACCTCTGTGTCTCCTAGTCCCGCCTATCTTGCTTTCCTATTGGCCAACAGTGCTTTATTTATTAACCAGTAAGAGAAACGTATTTACAGAATGACATCTCCCATCAGTGTGGAAATCTTGTTCAGTGGATACTTCCTGAACTCAACAAGTTCACCCAGGTGAGAAGTTCTGGTAATGGAGGGCAGAGTCTGAACTGGCCCTCTCCTGTGGCCAGGCAAGGCTTCCAGTGCTGGGTTAGGGTTACATTTGGTTAAGTAGTTGGTCAAGGAGGTCCCATGGAGATGTCTAAACAACCCAGACCGGTGTTAGGACAGAAGGCCACCCCCTGAAAACTGGCAGGGGTGGTGGGCATCGTCAAAGACAACTTCCACTCAACTTATTTAACAGAGAGGTTGATTAAGCTGGTGCAGGCATGGAGCCTTCACCCCACATTCTCGTCTGTGGTGTGAGAAGGGGCTCTGCGGGCTATGGAGGAGGAATCAACCCAGCCACAAAACTCCCCACCTACAGTCTGTCCTGCTGCCAAGGTGTGCTGGAGCAACAGCGTCCCAGGGCAAGTGGAATGGCCAACCAAGGTTTGCCTTGAGGCTCACCCCGCTGGAGGGAGCCCATGCCCCACACCGCCTGGATGGCTAGGAACTGGACACACCGGATAGCCCAGAGACCTGGGGTAGAACCAAGCACGACTGGAAATAAGATAAAACCAATGAAATGATTCCCAGGGACATTCTGCTACACTCAATCAGGGCCTTGTCCAGTCATCAATGAGAGGCTTCCTCTGGCCGCAGATGGAAGTGGGTGCAGAGACCCACAGCCAGACAGTATGTGGAGAGAGAGTCTAAATCGGATGTCTCTATGGGGTTTCTCCCCTCGGAGATTGGGGGACTCCACAGAACAGGGCAAGGAAAGAGTGTAGGAGTCAGAGAGGATGGAGGACACCAGGAGAGCATGACCTACTCATGAAGCAGAGTTCATATGGGCTCCCAGGGAGTGACACGTCAAGCTCCGGGCCTGCAGGGGCCTGCAGGGGTCTGCACCATGTCCCCTGTATATATGTTCCAGCTGTCAGCTTGTGCCACTCCTAACAGAGGGCGGGCCTGCTCTTCAGACCCTCCTATTGGGTTGCCTTGTCTTGCCTCAGTATGAGGGCTCTTACCTTGTCTTATTGTGTCTTGTTTGACCTCTCTAGTTGCTGTCTCTTGTAAACCTCATCTTTTCTGAAAAGGATATGGATGGGGTGTGGATTTGGGGGCGAGGGGAGGTGGGGAGGAGCTAGGAGGGATGGAGAGAGGGAATACTCTGGTTGGGTGTATTGTATGAGAGAAGAATCTTTTTAAATAATAAAGTTCTCTCTCTCTCTCTCTCTCTCTCTCTCTCTCTCTCTCTCTCTCTCTCTCTCTCTCTCTAAGGGCCATAGGTATTTGGGGGCTGTTTTTAGGAGAGTGGAGAATATTTTGGCTTTCCCCGGGGTTGGTATCTTTTAGACAGCACGAGGCCCTACTTTCTGAACAAAGCAAAGTGACTCTGAACCCTCTTCTCAGGGCTCGCTCTCGCCACAAAGGAGATGACTGGGAAGCTGCAATCTTAGTGACTGATGGATCAGTGCAAGCAGGTAACTGGGGTCGTGCCAGACAGGCCATGGCTGCAGCAGTTAGGACATTTCAGACCCTTTGCTTGCTCTCTTCCAGAGGTAGCCTCGGGGGTCTGCTTCCGTGGAGTGGTGTCACATGGCTCCTATGATGGTTTTCTGCATCCAGTTGAGATATTTGTTTGTAAGGAGAATGTAGACACCAGGCTTCTTGGGGTCAGCACATTTCCCAAAGGAAGTGACACCCTGGAAATGTTATTACCTATCAGAGGGCTTCCAGAATCCCCCTGGAACAGAAAGGCCTGTGCTTTCAGTATGGTGCTTTCCCAAGATACTTACTAAACATTTTATCCACCCACCCACCCACCCACCCACCCATCCATCTACTCACCCATCCACACATCCATCCATCCATCCATCCATCCATCCATCCATCCATCCATCCATCCATCCACACATCCATCCACCCACCCACCCACCCAGCCAGCCAGCCACCCACCCACCCACCCATCCACCCACCCACCCACCCATCCATCCATCCACCCACCCACCCATCTATCCATCCATCCATCCATCCATCCACCCACCCACCCATCTATCCATCCATCCATCCACCCACCCACCCACCCATCCACCCACCCACCCATCCACCCACCCACCCACCCATCCACCCACCCACCCATCCATCTACTCACCCATCCATCCATCCACACATCCATCCATCCACACATCCATCCATCCATTCATTCATCCCTTCTATTTCTGTTTCCTGATTTAAAAGCAAATTTTAAATTTTTTTTAACCAGAGATAATCATGTGATGATAAATAAGACTCAGAGAAACAAATAGCACATTGTTTTCTTATATGCAGAAACTAGGTCAAAAATTGAGAATGAGAAGCTGAGGCAGGAGGATTACTGTGAGTTCCAGGCTAGTCTGAGCTACAGTGTAAGTTCCTGTCTCAAAAACAGAAACTAAACCAAAGCGGGTGGAATAACATGATGGAAAGAGAAAGTTTGAAAGAGGGAGGGTACTGGCAGGCAGGTGGGGACAGCAGAGAGGGCAACACAGTATGCGTGACCAGTACATGGTGTGTGTGTGTGTGTGCGTGTGTGTGCATGAGTGTATGGTGTGCGCGCGCATGCGTGCGTGCGCGTGTGTGAGTGCGCATGTGCGCATGGTGTGAGTGCACATGTGTGTGTGTGCGTGTATGTACGCGCGTGAGTGCGTGAGTGCATGATGCGTGCGTGCGCGTGTGTGAGTGCGCATGTGCGTGTGTGTGTGCATGAGTGCATGGTGTGAGTGTGCATGCGTGTGTGTGCGTGTATGTACGCGCGTGTGTGTGAGTGCATGATGTGTGTGTGCGCGCGTGTGCACGCGCGTGTGTGCGTGTGCGTGTGTGTGTGCGCGAGTGCATGGTGTGTGTGTGTGTGTGTGTGTGTATGTGCACATGTTCGTGTGTGGTGTAAAAATGTCATGATGAAACCCACTATTGTTCACACTGTACATACTCTAACAGAACTGAATGAGAAAATGAATCAAGAAGAAGCGATTCTCACAGAGAAAGACAAAACAAAAACCTTCTCCACCACTTGTCAGCCCTCAGCGTCTATGTAGGGGCCCTTTTAGCTTATGGGCATCTAGCTTTTCTAGTCATTTGCCTGTAGTGGGATATTCACTGTGTCTGCTTCTGTGGCACTGACCACACCCATTGAGGGGTGGAGCCAGGGGCGGAAGTGACCTGTGGGGCTTGGTCTTGGAAGGAGGCAGAGGACGCTCCTTTCTGGTGGGACACAGAGAGAGGAGCATCCAGTTTTAACTGCTGTGTTCATCTGTCTGTGTTGTGGGTTGTTTCTCCCTTAATAAACATCTATTCGGCCTATTTGCTTATCCTGACCCTTATTAAACCGCAATATTTGCCTTTTCAGAAGGCAGGTCTGCCTGCAGCAGTGAATAATCAGAGACAAGTTTTCTCTGTAGCTTTGGAGCCTGTCCTGGAACTCACTCTGTAGACCAGGCTGGCCTCAAAGTCCCAGAGATTCTCCTGCCTCTGCCTCCCAAGTGCTGGGATTAAAGGTGTGCACCACCAATTCCTGGTGAAGAACCACTTCTATCGGTAAGACAGAGAGAATATGAGTCTCCTTTCATTGACCTGTGTCCTCTTTTTAAGTTAAATAATGATTATTAACACTAACAACTGATATATAATCATAATTAACCAGTATTAATAAATAACACTAGTCATTGTCTCTCTGTGTCTGTCTCTCTGTATATATGTATGTATACTCATGCACCTCAGTGCGCGGAGGTCACAGGGCATTTGTGAGGGTTGATTCTCTCCTTTATGGAATCTGGGGAGCAAATACAGACTCGGTAGCAAGCACATTGCTGTCCCTTAAAAAAACCACTTCTGTATTTTCTCTCTTGTCCAGTATGTCAGGAGAAGACATTTTGGGGCAATTAGAAAGCCTGAGATGGGGTCCCAAATATGCCTTTCTTCAAGGAGGACCGAGCTAAGTCCTTTCAGACAGAAGGGCACTTTTGATATCTCAAAAAATAATTAGGTTATTTTTTCTCCAGAAAATTTTTAGTTCTCATTTCACCTTATTTCTAGCCATGTGTTGAAAATGACTACTAGAAAATAGAGGCCAGTCCCCAGGGTCTTGTCAAGGGATGGGGAATGGGTCCACCACTCTAGGGACAAGCAGGGGTCCTTAGACATCAAGGCAATGGCAGCTCTCCATCAAATTCTTCCTGGAAGACCCCCGTAAACCCTTCATCCCCAGAGTCAAGGACGGCTGGGCATTTTCATTCATGTACACTGCACGAATCATTTCCCCCTGGCCAGCCGCCAGCACAGATCATGCTGTGTCCACCAGCTGTTTGAAACCGTAATGCTCTGGATTGTTGCAGACTCTCCGGTCAATCACGGTGACGCTGTCTTCTCTCAAGATGTTGGAACCCTTGTAAGAATCTCTTTGGGTGCTCCCCCAGCCAGCCCCATGACACTCGGTGTGGGGTCTCCTCTTTTGGGGAGGCGGAGGGCTCCCACAGTTTTGGTTATAGTTGCTTTACCACCAGCTGAAAACACAGAGCTGCTTATGAGCTCATGAACATCAGCGGGCAGAAGAAGAAAGAAACCTTGAGGTGTACACAAGGGTGTGCATGGGGCGGCTTCACACCAGCCAGGAAGCAAGGCAGAAATTAGCACAGGGATGAGCGGTGACCGGAGGGCCAGGGCTGGTGGTCTCTAGGAAAACAGAGGGGGAGGTTAGGCTGGGAATATGGGGGCATGGAGGGTGACGGTCTTGTCAGGGGCAAAAAGAGCCCTATGGGTCTCTCTTCATCCCCAAGGGTGAGGCCCCTGGCTCGGTCTTATTCTTGCTTATGAAGTCAGCCCATTGGTGATGGTGGGAGAAACGTGAGCCTTCTGCTCTCACTCTCTTGGTTTCGTCTTGCTTCATCCTATGCTCTGCATCACTCTTGTTATTTATTTATTTATATTAATATATATACAGTGTTCTGTCTGCTGTGTTTCTGCCGTCCAGAAGAGGGCACCAGATCTCATTGCAGATGGTTGTGAACCATTATGTGGTTGCTGGGAATTGAACTCAGGGCCTCTGGAAGACCAGCCAGTGCTCTTAACCACTGAGCCATCTCTCCAGCCCCTCTACATCACGCCTTTCTTTTCTCTCTCTCTGAGACAGAGTTTCTCTGTAGCTTTGGAGTCTGTCCTGGAACTCACTCTGTAGACCAGGCTGGCCTCGAACTCACAGAGATCCACCTGCTTCTGCCTTCCGAGTGCTGGGATTAAAGGTGTGTGCCACCAATGCCTGGATTCTGTATCACTCTTAATGAATCTGGTCACATCACCTTCTCCCTAAAACTCTTCCCTATAAAGTTCAAACACTAACCAAGGCTACAAAGCCTTTGTAGCCTGTGTCCTGCTTTACCCCATTTCAAATCCCATCCTAGCTCCTTTTCTCCTCTTCCTCCAAGCTATTCTATTCCACCCATGCTGTTTGTTCTTCCTGTCTAGAAAGCTCCTCCCTCCCTTTTCCTGGTACCCAGCAGGGTTCCCTGACCACCTGCTTCTCCCTGATGCTCCCGTGTTATCTCGGTCATGGATAAGCCGAACACTGTCCGTCCAGAGCCAGTAGTTTATCTGCCTGCCTCTGTCTGGACTGAGTCCCTTTAGGGGAAGCCCCACTTACAGCCTGTCTTCTGTAGGAGAGGAAGGCAGGCTGCACTAGCCACTGAGCTGTGGCCCCATCCTCCTGGAACTTCTCAGCGCCTCACAGACCGTCAGTACCAGACAAGGTGAGCCCTTTGAAGGGAAAAATCACAGGATGGCTCTGTAGTCAAGTTTGAGTAGGGACAAAACTGGTGTCATTGTCCACAACCCCAAATGACCAAACCCATTGCCTAAATTCAGGATGGCGTGTCTTTACGATCACAACGTTGCTCTCTCTCTTTGCTTTCCAGGCGGGTAAGACTTTGCAGATGCCTCGTCATAGCGCTAGCCCACTTGGTTCAGCACAGATGAAGTTCCTCAGTGCTCTCCCAGCTCCCGGGCAGAGCCTGGCTCCTCGCTGAGTCTACCCCAGGAGTCTCCCAGAGCGGCCACCTGCCCTGCTGAGTGTCAGTCACCAGACATTCTTACCGCGGGGGACTTCTGGTGGCCTCAGGCGGATGAGCAGCGGCACCATAGACTGCCTGGTCCTGCAACGGTATGAATCTGTGAGAAACTATTGAGCTGAACGGGAAGAAACACCAGAGGCAAAGTACTGAATCCCTGCCCTACTGAGGAGCCTTGCACTGGAGTGTGAGTGTGTGTGTCTGTGAGTGTGTGTGAGTGGTGTGTGAGTGCGTGTGTCTGTGAGCGTGAGTGTGTGTGAGTGTGTGTGAGTGTGTGTGAGTGTGTGTCTGTGAGTGTGTGTGTATGTGTGAGTGTGTGAGTGTGTGTGTCTTGTGTGAGTGTGTGTCTGTGAGTGTGTGTGAGGTGTGTGAATGTGTGAGTGTGTGAGTGTGTGAGTGTATATGTGAGTGTGTGTGTGTGAGTGTGTGAGTGTGTGTTGTGAGTGTGTGTAGTGTATGTGAGTGTGTGGTGTGTGAGTGTGTGTGTGAGAGTGTGAGTGTGTGTGCATGTGTGAGTGTGAGTGTCTGTGAGTGTGTGTGTCTGTGAGTGTGTGTGAGTGGTGTGTGAGTGTGAGTGTGTGTGTGAGTGTGTGTGTCTACGAGTGTGTGTGTGAGTGGTGTGTGAGTGTGAGTGTGTGTAAGTGTGAGTGTGTCTGTGAGTGTGTGTTTGTGAGTGTGTGTGAGTGGTGTGTGAGTGTGTGAGTGTGTGTGTCTGTGAGTGTGTGTGAGTGGTGTGGGTGTGAGTGTGTGTGTGTGTGAGTGTGTGTGAGTGAGTGTGTGAGTGTGTGTGAGTGTGTGTGTCGTGTGAGTGTGTGTAGTGTGTGAGTGTGTGTGAGTGTGTGTGTGTAGTGTGAGTGTGAGTGTGTGTGAGTGTGTGTGTGTGTGTCTGTGAGTGTGTGAGTGTGTGTGTGAGTGTGGTGTGTGTGAGTGTGAGTGTGTGTGAGTGTCTGTGTGTGAGTGTGTGTGAGTGTGTGTGTGCTGTGTGAGTGTGTGTCTGTCTGTGTGAGTGTGTGTGAGTGTGCAGTGTGTGTGTCTCTTTGTGTGTGTGCAGTGTGAGTGTATGTGTGTGTGAGTGTGTGAGGTGTGAGTGTGTGTGTGTGTGTGAGTTGTGTGTGTGTGAGTGTGTTTGGTGAGTGTGAGTGTGATGTGAGTGTGAGTGTTGTGTGAGTGTGTGTGTGTGTGTGTGTGAGTGTGTGTGTGAGACTGTGTGTGTGAGTGTGTGTGAGTGTGTGTGTGAGGTGTGTGTGTAGTGTGATTTGTGTGTGTGTGAGTGTGTGTGTGTGTGTGTGTGTGAGTGTGTGAGTGTGAGTGTGTGTGAGTGTGTGATTGTGCATGTGTGTGTGAGTGTGTTTCTCTCTGTGTGAGTGTGTGTATGTGTGTGTGCTCACACTCACTCATGCAGTAATTGGTTTCAGGTTGCACTGTCTGTTTACTAAAAGTTTTGAAAGGAAAACAAAAATACCGAAGCACATTTAACTGAAGATCTCCTTGAGCCTCAGGGTCACAGCTTGGGTGGGAAATTGTCCTTTTAATGGAAAACATCTGTGTTGATTATCTGTACCTGCTTTTTTCTCCTTTCCAGACTGATTGGTTTGGACTGGGCGGCTATGAGTCAGCAGTGGGAGTGAGAGGAGCTAGGGTGACTTTCGGGTCACAGAAGCAGTGGTCAGTGTCGATCCATAGAGAGTGAAGTCCTTGCTCACGTAACCATCCTTTACTCCAGAAAATCTTGGCAATCCCCCAAAACAAAAACCAAATCAAACAAACAACAACAAAAACCCTTGCAAATTCTTAGATGTGTGTCCTGCACCAGGGAACAGAGTAGGTCAAGCTCCCAGGCTCTGGCTAGTGCTGCTGTGGAGTTTTGCCCCGTGCTGTGTTCCAAGCCACGCACGCACGCTTCACAGCATTGCTCAAGCTCAGCTTAGTGCTTGCCTTCTGTCTGTTTGTTTTCTGAGCCCGGGGTCTCATGTAGCCTGCACAAGCCTCAAACTTGATAGGTAGCCAAGGCTAACCGACCCTCATCCTACTTCTGCTTCCCAAATGCTGTGATTACAGGTATGTGCCACGTCAGGCTTGAGTTTAGCTTCAAGTTTTATTATAAGCAAACATCCCTTCTTTTACATTATATTTTATGTGCCTAAGTTGGTGCTCCCTCTGTTTCTTCCCCCCCTCCCGTTTCTCCCTACCCTATTTCCTCTCTTCTTTCCACTTCTTTGTTATTACCCACTTTTTCTCACTATGGATAAATGACAAACATGTAGAGTGCTTTTCTTTCTGCATGACTGCCCTCAGACTCTTGTCATTATAATAGCCTGTAGTCCACATTTAAACCTTACATGCTGTAGACCCACCCCAGAGGATGGTTAGAGCCAGGAAACATGTCTTAAATAAGACCCCCCCCATTCCGATGCAGGTGGTCTTTTGAGCGGCAGAGGACCATGGATGTGTCTAAGAAAGCAGGGACTTATCCTGATTTTGACGATGTGGGCTGTCATCGTCAGCAGATGGCATCTCACAGAGTCATTTGATACACGGTAGAGCCATCCCAGACCACCATGTGGCCATAAACTGGAGGGCAGAAAGGGAATAGGGCACATTGGGTTGGCAACATCCTTGATTGGACCCCCCAGTACTTGGCTCCAGCCTCAAACAGACTTTCTGCTACCCAGTTTGCATGGAAACTAATTCTCTACTTTCTTATTTAGAAGCAAAGATACCAAGAGCCTTCTTGAATTATCACAGATGAAGAAAAAAATCTGTTATTAGTAAAACATGTACCCATGTAAGTGAAACAAAACAAAACAAAACTTTAGTATTTTAATGCCTGACAGGGAAAACGTATCTGTTGGGCCAGTCTGTCTGTAAAGAAATTCAGCCCAGTGACTCGGTTATCTGAGCCCCGTGTTAGTCATCTTCCTGGTATTCTGGGACTGTATTGCATAACACCCTCTACTTTATAGATGTTGAGGTTACAGCTTTTTAGAATTATTACTTTATGTGTATGAGTGTTTTGCCTGCAAGTGTGTCTGTGGAGGTCAGAAGAAAGCATTGGGACCCAGGGTCCGGAGCTGTGATGGTTGTGAGCCACCGCGTGGGTGCTGGGAACTGAGCCTGCGTCCTGTGCAGGACCTCTTTTCTAATCAAGCCACAATCATCCCATTTTCCCAGCACTAGCTTTGAGCGTCTGCTGTTAAAACGGAAGTGAACGGAACACGGTTCTCTCCATCCAGTTCCATGAGCTCTAGGAAGATGGACCGGCGAGGCTGATGCTCCATGTCACTTGCAAAGGATGACAGTGCTCGGGCTCGGACACGTCTGGCCAGGTGTCAGTGAGGAGCTGCAGGGTCTGAGACAGGAGCTGTGACATCTTCTTAAAGGAGGTTTGAAGGCACACAAGATTTCAGGTGAGGCTAGGGGAGGTTTCCAGTCAGTCAAGAGAAGGAGACAGACTCCCACAGAGCGATATTAAATTGAGCTTGCTGATCCTTTGCATTTAAATTCTCTTGAGACCCAGCTTTAATATGCTTTTAGACTTTAACATTTACACACACACACACACACACACACACACACACACACACACAAGAGAGAGAGAGAGAGAGAGAAATGGAGGTGCCATTCGTATGCATTATGGAGGCCCATTAATACAGGAGGCCCTGGCTAAGAATCTGTATCACACACCAATGAGATTCCTCAGGTGATTTCTGCCTCACGTGCTCAGGTCCCTTGGGCTCCCCATCTGTTGCCATGGCAACCAGCTCTGCATGGCTTGAAAACAGCTTCGCATGCACCCACCCAACACTCCTTTAACCCGGCCCAGCGTATTTCTTGTGTTGCATTTCTGGCCAATCCCATTGCCACGGGGTGCAAGCTGTCAGAAGATTTTCCTGGAAGACCCGGAACTAGAGATAAGGCCAGGCCATGCTTTCTGAGGAAAATCCGACCGATGTCCACAGATTCAGTGTAAGACTTCTCCTTTGCCTGTCCGGGTAGACTAAACAAAACTGACTGTGAAATAGAACCTAGAAAGTAGCTTCACCATGTCCTCTCCCCCTCTCCAGAGGTGGCCGTGCGCCTGTGAACCACACAGACGCCCTGGGTCACCCCACCTAATAACACAGAGGCAGCTGAGATTTTTCTGCAGATCCTTCTTTTCAGAAGTAATTGCCAAATCCAGTGTTCTCGTTTCATCTGTGTTAATTATCATCTTCTCCAAGAAGCTTCTCTGGTGAGGGCAATGCAATTTATCCATGGATGTAGCAGTATATCATTCAGAACAATCTTATTGCTATGTTCTTTTAGCAGAACAATAATGAGGTTTTCCCTGGGGCCCATGACATATCTAACTCGGGTTCTTGGGCACTTCAGCAGTGTCATGTATGGGTCCCAGCTCGTACAGACGACTTTAAATCCGATTTTTAAAGAAGTAGTTGTTTACCTGCCTACATTTGTGCCACCACTGTACCCATACCTCTTCCTGTTGATTACTTTCCTCCTCCCGTAGGGAATAGACCGTTGTATTATAAATAAAGGGGAAACTAGCCAGGCATTTGTGGGGTATGCCTTTAATCCCATCACTCAGGAGGCAGAGCAAGAGGATCTCTGTGAGTTTGAGACCAACCTGGTCTACAGAGCAAGTTCCAGGACAGGCCCCAAAGCAACACAGAGAAACCCTGTCTGTAAAACCAAAATAAAATAAAGGGGAACTAGAATAGGAGGATTAAGTTGGAAGGCAGGTCAAAGAGAAGAATATGCGGACAGATAACTAACACGAAAGGTCTTTTGAGAAGCTACATGGAAGACTACTATTATAGATACTTCATAAACATATACATATTGCAAAGGAATTTAAGCGGAGTCACCATACAATGGGGAAGGCAATGTCCCAACT
Source organism: Cricetiscus sungorus (assembly GCA_030556225.1). Taxonomy (NCBI): domain Eukaryota; kingdom Metazoa; phylum Chordata; class Mammalia; order Rodentia; family Cricetidae; genus Cricetiscus; species Cricetiscus sungorus. The sequence continues at coordinate 1,857,619 of JANBXA010000171.1, read as the reverse complement.
AGATAGCTAATGCTACGAAGCACATCCCTCTGTGCTAGAAATGGATTACATCTTGTTGACTCGTTGGCCAAAGGGGTCCTCCTATAGACTCACTAAACATCACAAGCTATTGCAAAGGCTTTGGTTTACTCCACAACATGAAGGAAAGGCCCTATTGCTGAAGATATCACTTCTGTAATTGGACATGGAAAAATCAAACAGTTGCCCAACCTGAAGCTTCACCCCTACTGACTAGGATTCATAGTGCTGGGACGAATTTTGCATATTTCCAGAAGAGAAAGATAATCATCAGTATTAGCAAGCTAGGCTTTCAGCAGGCAGAGGATCTGCATTTGATAAAGAGGGCACACACACACACACACACACACACACACACACACACACACACACACACACACACCTTGGGCACCAATGTAGAGGCAATGGCAGCTCCAGAGTGTCTGTATATACAAGGTTTATGGGGCAGCGATCTGCTTCAAGGTGGAAGCCTAGAAATGGTCTCAGAGCACATGTTTATAGAAATGCCCAATTCTAACCCAGAGTGAATGATTATTAAGGATGGATGCTTGTTGGCGTGGAGGGCAGAAACTCACATTAGTGGAGAGGTTGCAAACTTGCCAGCTACAGACATGTTCAGCTAGGAAACTGCTGCTTGGGTCTGAATTTACAGAGTGCCTGAATACAGAGAGGGAAGGAATATATCAAAGGTGTTAGGGTGAATTTACTTATTGATGATGGTTTCCATAAAGTGGAAGGACGCTAGAGGGCAGGGGGAGCCGGTGAGGATGGGGTGGGGTGGAGTAGAGGCTGCAGAAAGCATGGGCTCGTGTGCTTCTGCCAGAGCTGTTGGTTCGAGCTGTTCTTTTCTGTCCCTCAGTAGGGGACGATGTGGGAACAGGCTCTCCCCACGAGGTGCTGGTGGGAAAAGTGTCTGTGTGATTCATGGACCTTCTGAACCGGGCTCAGATTGAGCTTCAGCACGAGAACAGACTTTGATGGGGTTCTCACCAAACTCGTTTGGTTAAAGCTTGGTCATTCAGATGTGGTCTAGACCAAACGTTTCTGTGTGGCGGGTTTTCTAGGTAATGCAGTGCCCGCCCCGTGTCCCCAGCACGCAGCAGCACAATTCTGCAAGTCTGCCTGAAGCACTTGCTGCCTGGCATGCAGCTGCACCCGCTCTGCCCTCTGGGACGGCCATTCATTTCTAACTCTGTTTAGTCATTTCATTGAACTACTATTCTTCATTTTGTCCCTTTACCGTCTTACTCCCTGACTCTAATCCTTCTACGCCAGCTCTTGCCTGAATCCACTCCACCATTCCACAGAACTGCTACTGAGGGCATGCTGCTCATGTCAGCTAAAGTTTGTGCTATTCTTACCTGAGCACTTGAACAAACTCATTGTCCAGATTTGCGTGTGCGAGGCTAGGTCCCCAGCCCGTACAGATCTCACTCCTATTGACATTCCTACCCAGAAGTCCACCAAATATCTCCAATATGACATCTCTGAAAATAAACTATTGGATTTCTGTCCCAACAGCAGCCCTTTCTCTTGTTTCCTCCATTTCATTTGTGGTATGTGATCCTTGTTGATGGGAGATGCCATTCTGTAAATATATTTCTCTTATTGGTTAATGAATAAAACACTGTTGGCCAATAGGAAAACATGATAGGTGGGACTAGGAGACAAGGAGGATTCTGGGAGAGGTAGGAGGAGAGTCAAAATGTAGGACCAAGAGAGCAGAGGTCTGGGTCCTCTCTCCGGTAAGATAAGGCCACGTGGAAACACTTAGATTGATAGAAATGGGTTAACATTTAAGACCCAGCTAGCCAATAAGAAACACTAGTAACAGGCCAACAGCTTTATCTCTAATACAGCATCTCTGTGTGTTATTTGGGACTGATATGCCTGTGGGACCAGGCTGGTGGGAAAACTACTCGGGTAACACCTTGTGACTCCTCCTCCTTCTTCCTAATTTTTAAAAGAACAGAGTATTGTCTTTAAGTAGTCTTCTTTATCTTTGCATCTACCATTCAGCTATGTGGAAATCCCATTCATTTATATAAAAAATGCATTTGGAACCAAGTCACTCATGGTGTTATTTTCTCCTGCATTCCTGGTTCACATTAACCCCATCTTTTGCTTAGAAGCTGAAATAGCCTCCCTACAGGTCATTCTGTTCCTGCTTTGCCCCATTAATGATAATGATCTTGATCACTTAAAAATCAAGGCTGATGAGGATGCCGAGAGGCTTGCTGCTGCCAAGTCTGATGACCTAAGCTCTATCCTTATGATCCACCTGGTAAAGATAAGGAAACCAATCACACGTATGCTGTCATGTACACACACACACACACACACACACACACACACACACACACACACACAAATGTAAAATAAGTTAAAACATAAATCAGACTTGATTTGTATTTGGGATATAGAAAGGATATAGAAAGGTCCCACCTTTACAAGAAAGAAAAATCTGGATAATCTTTGAAATTGAAGTGTCTTGATGTTCTCTGAGAACTGAGGTTTTAGGTCAACCATGTACCCTGAAATTTGGGAAAGTGAAGTGGTCCCAGGAAGAGATATCGTGCCGCTCTGCCAAAAACAATAGGATGGGAAAGACGCCGGACATCACAGAGGCTGCTTGCAAGAAATCAGGGTTTTCTAAGTATTACGTGTGTGTTTTCAGAAGAATATAGTTGACCACCAGAGCTGCAGACGCAAGAGGAATTCTTGCCTACTAGAAGCTTTTCTTCACAGACGAGGGATGGGGCAGGAAGTTGGAAAGGGTTTCTACGGTGGGCGGCGGGAAGAGCAGCTCCCACCTCAGGCATGGAACGGCACGCTATGAGGAAGACTTACTCCTATTTCTTTCCCCCTCCCTCCCCTCCCTCCCCTCCCTCCCAGGGCTTCGTGGGTGTTAGGCAAACACTCCACCATCGGAACTCACAACCCCACCCTTGTTTTCTTTACAAAGCAATGGCTCTAAACTGTTGAGAAAGGCAGCAAATATTCTCAACCTCAGGATGCATGAGGGAAAAGGAGAGAGAGAGAGAGAGAGAGAGAGAGAGAGAGAGAGAGAGAGAGAGAGAGAGAGAGAGAGAGAGAGAGAGAGAGAGAGAGAGAGAGAGAGAGAGAGACCTCCTGGCCTCCAGTTCCCGGAAAGGAGGAAGAAAACTGTTTCCAGCCAGGAGGGAAAGAATAGCCTGGCATCTGAGAGAACCAGATTGGGCCTGGAGCATAGAGTAAGATTCCCAGGCTAGCGAGAACTAAAGAACACTAGCAGATACCGGTCAAGGCATGTGCAAAGGCGAGAAGTCTCTTTGAGGTCCAAACTCAGAGGAAAGCCAAGTCTGAGGTGAAAGAGAATGTCAAGAAACAGTGTCAGACCAAAGGTCATGCTGGAGGAAACGAAAGCCTGTGGTCTGTGGAGGTTGACTGCAGAGACAGTAGTCACAGAGCAAGAGGGACTGACCGTGCAACTCAGTTCCTCACAGGAGAGCCGGAGGCCACGGTGAGTTATGCACAGCCCCGAACATGAAACTATTCACCGCCTCCACAAATCACATGGCATGGAGGCAAAGATGAACTTCACAGCCAGGAGACACGAGGGTCACAGAATGCCAGTCAGAGAAGATTCAGGTGTTGCCAGTTTGGGGATTTAAATAATTCAGGTCATTATGTTAACTCGGGAGAGCAGACCCTGCACCTTGTCTGGGCAGCACAATAGAACCAACTCAGTCAGCAGAAGTGTGGGTGAGACAGCTCCAGGTTTGTGAGCATGGGAGAGCTGTCCCCACTACTCATCTGTCATTGGTAGGGGGAGAGACGTCTTCCCTCCATCAGGGCTTGAGACAGGTGCAAAGGGCTGGCTCAGAGGGCATTAGAGCGGGAGACCAGCCCCTGCCCACCACACCTGGGCGCTCAGGAGGGTGGCCCTGAAGGGGTAGGCGCCAGAGAACCAGTTCTGAGGCCACCAAAGCAGGAAAACTGGCCCGTTCCCTTGATCGTCGCTGTCAGGGGTGAACTAGTCAGGGCAAGAGAGCTCCCCCTGGTGGCGATGACAGGGAGAGCAGGCGAGCTGACCAACCCTGCCACTACCCCCGCCCAGAACCCCAACATCCACCCCCATCTCTGATTTGCTGGAACACGTGAAGGAAACCATCCCTTACAGACCCAGAGCTACAGGATCGTCACAGCACAGGGCAACAACAGGGTAACCAAGAGGCGCTCCAGTGAGGTCGCAGACACCCGAGGCTTCGAACCAGACCAATGGCCCTTTCTTTGAACATGTGCAAGTAAGATGTATGGACAAAAGGGGGGAGATTAATATACTAAAGTCACAAGCAGGAAAGGGTGTAACACACAAAGACACACACAGGTACCAGCAGAATCATGGAAACTGCAAGAAGGAATCCACTCGGCCGAGGAAATAGAGGGGAAGAAGACAGAGGTCAGGGTAAATCGCCTCCACTGAAACACAAGAGGGGTGAAAAATGGCTGAAAAATCAAAATCAATCAAACACAAATAAGTCAGAGAGGACAGGACAGGAGTCACGGAAACAGACAGCACCAACTAATAGTCACACAATTAGAATGCTTGAAAATAGGATTAACACCTGTAGTCCCAGCATTCAGGAGGCAGAGGCATCTCTGTGAGTTCAAGGCCAGCCTGGTCAACAGGGAGTTCAGGGCAGCCAGGGCTGCAGAGAGAAACTCTCAAAGAGAAAGAAAGGAAGACTGGAAGGAAGGCAGGAAGAAAACATGATTACTAATAGGATGTTTCGTCTCTGGAGGAAGAATGAAGGGGTCTTTGCTTTCTTCGTTAGCAGGGCTTACACCTTCAGTTGGAGTCATGGATTACTGGAGCAGTCTGAACTCTCAAACACAGATTCTAGAATATTCTGTTAAGTCCCTCATGAAGGATGAACTAGGGACGTTGTGGGAGTTACTGACCGCATGGATCTCATGGACAACATGGAGATCAGAATCACTGGCATCTAGGCTCTGGTCACAATAATAATTTTGTCCATATTGAAATAAGTAATGCTGCCTATGCTAGCCCCATAATTTAACATCGCCGTCATGCGTGAGCATAGTTGGACCTGGTTATTGGCCGTGGAGAGGATTATAGTAAAGTATCGGTCATGACCATTACCTGCTTGGTCTAGGGAGGGCGTGGGCGTTTCTCCTTGCTTCTCAGCTGATTAGGCAGCAGTTGCCATGAGTGCTGAGGTAAAGTACTTCCCGGCACATAACTGACACTCCATCCTGTACCTGGAATCACATCCAAATCTTTTCCAGATGTCCTCAGGGACAACACTGGCTTCCTCACTGTGACCCAGGTGGATGTAGTGTGAAGCGTCAAGTGAGTAGCTTCTAAGGTGACAGAGGCTTGCTTCCCAGTGGCTATAGGGGAGTGCAGCTTTGGAATCCCGCCTCCCCCCGCATTCCTCAGTGCTCCGAGACCTGGGGCAATGTGACATACCTCGGGAGGTCCCACTCACTAGAAGGGGACAGTGCCCTCCTTTTGTTTCTCTTAGCTTAGAGTTTCCTCTATCCCCAAACAATGGTGTCTGTCTGACTATTTTGAACGTATGAACATATCATTTGGTGTATAGGATATGATGTTTCTACCTGCCGAAAGTGCCTGAATTGGTAAAATTGGATAACTAAGTGACAGTGTAACCTAGGTGATGGGTATCTAGAGGTCCTGTGTAATTAAAACATAGAGTCCATGATGGTTCTGATACACTACCTATATTTCCATTGAACATTGGGCAAAGCAATCTTAAAATGAGCCTTTGGTCACTTATATTGAGAAATATTGTTGATTGTGGCCAATTCATCAAGTATCCATAGTGATTGTATGAGACACGGAGTGAAAGTGTCCGTCCTGTTATTTAGACTTTTTAATCGATAGCTGTGATAGCCATCTTTTCAAGCCGAATTGAGCTTAAGGAAACAGATAGTGTATTTGGCTTCCTAGAGTGTTTATGCTGAGCAACGTGGGCCATGCACTGAGTCATCCGAATGCCCAGCTGCTGGGCAGGAGGTCATAGCTACAAAGCTACTTCAGCTCGTTTGGAGCTGAAAATCACACCCATTTTACAGGGTGGTAAGGTCGATTGCTAGTGGGCTGCCACGGGCATTAGGCGACTTGCATTCATGTCTTTGCTTGGCCCATCTGATCATTTTCAACCCTTTGAATAGATTACATGTAATTGCTTTTCAAGGCTGGCGTCTATCTGCTAGTACTGTGGCTTGAGTGTTTTATGCAGGTGGGTGGTTGGGAACTTGATTCTCAAGGCAAACGTGTAGAGAAGTGGGAAACCCCTGAGCAGGTTGGAATGAATTCATGCTGTTGTAGCTGGGAGTGGGTTCCTCTCCCTCCTCCCTCTGCCCAGTGTGTGCTCCCTCTCCCTTCTGCCCTCCACCGTGGATGAAGATTCTTGACTTTAGACCCCAAGAGTCAGGTGTTCTGAGGTTGCAGCAACACAAAGCAGCCTGGGTCAGAAACCGATGTGGAGAGTTGGAACATCACTGTAACAAACACGGAAACGGCGAGGCAGCCTGACTGAGTGCTGAAAAGAGGCTGTGGGGACCTAGAGCAGTGACCTCACCTTGCCAGTGCTGCGGCCTTGATACAGTGCCGCATGGTGTGATGACCCCACCATAGAATTATTCTACTGCATAACTGTAATCTTGCTACTGTTATGAGTTCTCATGCGAACATCTGTGTTTTCCGATGGTCTTAGGAGACCCCTGTGGAAGGGTTGTTTGAGAACTGTTTGTATCAGGCCTTTCCTTTTTGGGCTACTAACCAGCTATTAATCACGACAGAGACTTGCTATTAGTTCTGAATGCTTGGCATGCTTCTGGCTATCTCTTATTTAAACTAACCTGCTTCTCTTTATCTGCCTTGCCTCGGGCTCATTGCCTTTCCTCCTTCTGTGTATCTTACTGTCCCTGCTCCTCTGTGTGTGGCTGGCGCCTGCCTGGCCTCTTGTTCCAGGTCCGTCCCTCGTTCTTCTCTCTTTATATTCCTCCTCCCATTTGTTCTCTCTGCCTGCCAACCCTGCTTCTGCTCTCCCTCCCAGCTGTCGGCCATCCAGCTCTTTATTAGACCAGCCAGGCGTCTTAGGCAGGCAAGGTGAAACAGATGCAACACATCTGCCCTCACGTGATTCAGCAAAGCAGAGTAAAGGTCCCTCTGCTAAAGAGATAATCACGCGAGAAGGTGGGAACAGGTGTGGGAGGGGCTCTGAAGGTCGTTTGGAGGTCTTCCAGGCTGCCCTCGGGGTCACTGGTCCAGGGCAAGGCTTCAGATCAAGGCTGCCCAGAGGCACCCCGGGTCTCTTAGCAGTTGATACCCAGGGCTTGGAACTGCTCCCTTGTCCTTGGGCTGGAATGGGGGCTTTAGGATGATGCCTGAGGATTAGGAAGTGTTAGATGAGAAAATGAATTCTGGAAGCCATCGGTGAAAGTCCCTGGTCTGAGTGGGTCTCTCAAAGTTCACTGGAAACTGTAACATCCAGTGGGGCAGTGTGGAGAAACGGGCTTTAAGAGGTTGACCCACTAAGGCTACCTTCACAAATGCATTACCGAGGTATGAGTTAGTACCGCAGAAGGGAGTCCTTGATTAGAGGGTGAGTCGATCCCCTTTCCTCCATCAGCCTGCCCCAAATCCCTCCCGCCTTTGTTCTCATGCCCTGTGCTGATACACCAGGAAGTTGTTGGTCAAGCCTGCCAACTTTGGACTTTCCCACTCTATTTGTTTGTCTTTTATCGATTACTCAGAGGTTTGGTGAGCCCTTCCACCGTGCACCTTACAGGATTGCGAGGTGACTAACTTATAAACAGTACAGGGTTCTTTTGGCCCTCAGTGTCAGTTCACGATTGAATAGACCCATCGCTTAGAGGCCTGCACAGGGTGAGGCAGGGTGTCATGGCAGGGTGACAACAAAAGGGACCACTGACACTGGGAGCCAGTGAGCAAAACAGAAAGCAAAGGGGCCAAGTCACCATCCTCACAAGCGTGCCTGCACAGACTCCTCCTGCACAGACTCCTCCTGCACAGACTCCTCCCCTCCTGCACAGACTCCTCCTGCACAGACTCCTCCCCTCCTGCACAGACTCCTCCTGCACAGACTCCTCCTGCACAGACTCCTCCCCTCCTGCACAGACTCCTCCTGCACAGACTCCTCCCCTCCTGTACAGACTCCTCCTGCACAGACTCCTCCTGCACAGACTCCTCCCCTCCTGCACAGACTCCTCCTGCACAGACTCCTCCCCTCCTGCACAGACTCCTCCTGCACAGACTCCTCCTGCACAGACTCCTCCTGCACAGACTCCTCCCCTCCTGCACAGACTCCTCCTGCACAGACTCCTCCTGCACAGACTCCTCCCCTCCTGCACAGACTCCTCCTGCACAGACTCCTCCCCTCCTGCACAGACTCCTCCTGCACAGACTCCTCCTGCACAGACTCCTCCCCTCCTGCACAGACTCCTCCTGCACAGACTCCTCCTGCACAGACTCCTCCCCTCCTGCACAGACTCCTCCCCTCCTGCACAGACTCCTCCCCTCCTGCACAGACTCCTCCTGCACAGACTCCTCCTGCACAGACTCCTCCTGCACAGACTCCTCCCCTCCTGCACAGACTCCTCCTGCACAGACTCCTCCCCTCTGCACAGACTCCTCCCCCTCCTGCACAGACTCCTCCTGCACAGACTCCTCCTGCACAGACTCCTCCCCTCCTGCACAGACTCCTCCCCTCCTGCACAGACTCCTCCTGCACAGACTCCTCCCCTCCTGCACAGACTCCTCCCCTCCTTCACAGACTCCTCCTGCACAGACTCCTCCTGCACAGACTCCTCCTCCTGCACAGACTCCTCCCCTCCTGCACAGACTCCTCCTGCACAGACTCCTCCTCCTGCACAGACTCCTCCTGCACAGACTCCTCCTGCACAGACTCCTCCTGCACAGACTCCTCCCTCTCCGCACAGACTCCTCCTGCACAGACTCCTCCCTGCACAGACTCCTCCCTGCACAGACTCCTCCCTCTGCACAGACTCCTCCCTTGCACAGACTCCTCCTGCACAGACTCCTCCTCCCCTGCACAGACTCCTCCTCCACACTCCTCCTGCACAGACTCCTCCCCTCCTGCACAGACTCCTCCTGCACAGACTCCTCCCCTCCTGCACAGACTCCTCCCCTCCTGCACAGACTCCTCCCCCCCTGCACAGACTCCTCCCCTCTGCACAGACTCCTCCCCTCTGCACAGACTCCTCCTGCACAGACTCCTCCTGCACAGACTCCTCCCCTCCTGCACAGACTCCTCCTCCTGCACAGACTCCTCCCCTCCTGCACAGACTCCTCCCCTCCTGCACAGACTCCTCCCCTCCTGCACAGACTCCTCCTGCACAGACTCCTCCCCTCCTGCACAGACTCCTCCCCTCCTGCACAGACTCCTCCCTCCTGCACAGACTCCTCCCCTCCTGCACAGACTCCTCCCCTGCACAGACTCCTCCCCTCCTGCACAGACTCCTCCCTCCTGCACAGACTCCTCCCCTCCTGCACAGACTCCCCCTCCTGCACAGACTCCTCCCCTCCTGCACAGACTCCTCCTGCACAGACTCCTCCCCTCCTGCACAGACTCCTCCTGCACAGACTCCTCCCTTGCACAGACTCCTCCTGCACAGACTCCTCCCCTCCTGCACAGACTCCTCCTGCACAGACTCCTCCTGCACAGACTCCTCCTGCACAGACTCCTCCCCTCCTGCACAGACTCCTCCCCTCCTGCACAGACTCCTCCCCTCCTGCACAGACTCCTCCTGCACAGACTCCTCCCCCCTGCACAGACTCCTCCTGCACAGACTCCTCCCCTCCTGCACAGACTCCTCCTGCACAGACTCCTCCTGCACAGACTCCTCCCCTCCTGCACAGACTCCTCCTGCACAGACTCCTCCCCCTCCTGCACAGACTCCTCCTGCACAGACTCCTCCTGCACAGACTCCTCCCCTCCTGCACAGACTCCTCCCACAGACTCCTCCTGCACAGACTCCTCCTGCACAGACTCCTCCTGCACAGACTCCTCCCCTCCTGCACAGACTCCTCCTGCACAGACTCCTCCCCTCCTGCACAGACTCCTCCCCTCCTGCACAGACTCCTCCCCTCCTGCACAGACTCCTCCTGCACAGACTCCTCCCCTCCTGCACAGACTCCTCCTGCACAGACTCCTCCCCTCCTGCACAGACTCCTCCTCCTGCACAGACTCCTCCCTCCTGCACAGACTCCTCCTACGCTCCTGCACAGACTCCTCCCCTCCTGCACAGACTCCTCCTGCACAGACTCCTCCCCTCTGCACAGACTCCTCCCCTCCTGCACAGACTCCTCCCCTCCTGCACAGACTCCTCCTGCACAGACTCCTCCCCTCCTGCACAGACTCCTCCTGCACAGACTCCTCCCTCCTGCACAGACTCCTCCCTGCACAGACTCCTCCCCTCCTGCACAGACTCCTCCTGCACAGACTCCTCCTGCACAGACTCCTCCCCTGCACAGACTCCTCCCCTCCTGCACAGACTCCTCCTGCACAGACTCCTCCTGCACAGACTCCTCCTGCACAGACTCCTCCTGCACAGACTCCTCCCCTCCTGCACAGACTCCTCCTGCACAGACTCCTCCCCTCCTGCACAGACTCCTCCTGCACAGACTCCTCCCCTCCTGCACAGACTCCTCCTGCACAGACTCCTCCTGCACAGACTCCTCCTGCACAGACTCCTCCCCTGCACAGACTCCTCCCCTCCTGCACAGACTCCTCCTGCACAGACTCCTCCTGCACAGACTCCTCCCCTGCACAGACTCCTCCTGCACAGACTCCTCCCCCTCCTGCACAGACTCCTCCCCTCCTGCACAGACTCCTCCCCTCCTGCACAGACTCCTCCCCTCCTGCACAGACTCCCCCCTCCTGCACAGACTCCTCCTGCACAGACTCCTCCCCTCCTGCACAGACTCCTCCTGCACAGACCTCCTCCCTCCCCTCCTGCACAGACTCCTCCCCTCCTGCACAGACTCCTCCCCTCCTGCACAGACTCCTCCTGCACAGACTCCTCCCCCTCCTGCACAGACTCCTCCTGCACAGACTCCTCCTCCTCCTGCACAGACTCCTCCCCTGCACAGACTCCTCCTGCACAGACTCCTCCCCTCCTGCACAGACTCCTCCTGCACAGACTCCTCCCACCTCCCTGCACAGACTCCTCCTGCACAGACTCCTCCCCTCCTGCACAGACTCCTCCTGCACAGACTCCTCCTGCACAGACTCCTCCTGCACAGACTCCTCCCCAGGCCTGGCCCTGCTGTCAGTCTCTTCCTCTCCGTTCGCACGTCCTCGGTGGTGAAGATTTTACCATGGGAGCGTTGGGGGATATTCAGGACCCACACAATGGCCTCCTGTAATATCAGCACAAAGTAGACCTTGAGAGGCTGTAGCCAGAAAACGGTGTGTTCAGCATCCGAAACCAGAAGGGCACATGACTGTCCCAGGGAACCCCGGGAGCAAGTGTGAGGCACAGTACTGGGGAAGGAGCAGACGCATGCGTGCTGAGAATGCAGGGCCTGTGGAAGTAAGACTCACGATGCGTTGTTGGAATGGAGGTCTTCAGCCAAGCCGAGAAAGTGACCACTGAGGTTGTTCACGAGGACAGAAGCGATAGGAAAATCACGGGGCCATGTCTTCATCATTAAAAAACTAATACAAATGGACGAGAGTTTATCACATAGATGAGCTATAAGAAAGAATTTTTCCCTAATAACTCATGCACACACAGCTCTTCCACTGCAGTGATTTCTTGTTGTTTCCCCCAAACATTCTCTTTACATATGAAGGAACTGGTTATTAGGGAGGTTGTGTAGTTTCCTGCTGAAGAAATACACTGATCAGTGGTTTTTTTTTTTATGTTTTCAAATGGGCACAAGCTAGAGTAATTTAGAGGACTTCAGCTGCCTTAGTTAGGGTTTCTTTTGCTGTGATGTAACACCATGACCAAAGAAACTTGGGGAGGAAAGGGTTTATTTGGCTTACACTTCCACAACACTTCATCACCAAAGGAAGTCGGGGCAGGAACTCAGGCAGGGCAGGAACCTGGAGGCAGGAGCCGCTGCAGACTCACTGAGGGGAGCTACTCACTGGCGTGCTCCCATGCCCACTCAACCCACGTTCTTACAGGACCAGCAGCCCAGGACCGTGGGCTGAGCCCTCTCCCACCAATCAGTAATTAAGAAAATGCCTGATAGCCAGATGGGATGGGGGCATTTTCTCATTTGAGGCTCCTTCCTTGCTGGTAACGCTAGCTTGTGTCAAATCGACATAAAACCAGCCAGTACCCGTAGTCCTCGGGCTAGTCTGGGGCGGGCGCGGTTAAAATGGGTGGTTGGTGTGGGAGGGTTCAGCCCACTGTAGGCAGAGCCACTTCTGCACAAATGTAAAGCGGTGAGCCAAGGTGGGCTGGGCGAGCCCCGAGAATAAGCCAGTCAGCATGCTCGCGTGGGGTCCACTCCTGACTCTGCACTGCTGCCTGCCCTGGCTTCAGCCGACTCTGACTTGGCAGCTGTAGTTTATCTCTTTGTAGGAGATGGTCAGACACAACACCATTCTAGGGGAATGCCTTGAAAAATTACTTGATGAAACACAGTCGTGGGTTTTCATTTTTGTTGTGAGTTTGTCTTGGCAAGACGTGGAATCTCTGAGGAATTGCAGAGGGATATGGGGACCAAGCGAATCTGGGAGAGCCACCTGAGTTTACTTGAAAATTGATAGCCACGTGTCCCATGACCAAGTTCTTCAGAAGCGGGACATTGAAATCGCCCCACTCACTACCCACAAACGCTCAACACAGTGGTGGCCTCAGGCAAGGAGTAACGATTTAGGGGCCAGTTACACACTCACGGAGCCCACTTTCTCCTCTTTGGCCCAATGTTCTGGAGAGCAATTGGATTCTAGGTTCTAGTTACTGTACACAGATAACACATTGGCTAGGCAGATGTCTGCTTATCCACAGGTTTTTTAAAAACATACTTTGAATAGTTGATATTTTGGACAGTGGAGACATCTACTGTTTATTTTGAGGAAGTCAAATTGTAGTCCTTTGGATCTCTCCCCATCCCCTCTCTCTCTCTCTCTCTCTCTCTCTCTCTCTCTCTCTCTCTCTCTCTCTCTCTCTCTCTGTATGTGTTATGAGAGTGGGGAATTTTATTTTGCAAGTTTGGTAGGAGAAATAAGGTAGAGTAATTTAGAAAGGCCTATAATGTTAGACTGTCAGAGCCTTGGGGCATTTAGAGATAATGTTTTAGAGCTGCGCCCTTTCAGTATACCAGCTAATACTGTGGGACCAATTAAAACAAGATAATTAGAATCAGAGATTGCTCACAGTGGCCACATTCTGTACTCTCAGTGGTCACTTCTGAATGGAGGCTTCCACACAGATACAGATACAGCACAGATAGATACAGAACAGATACAGCACAGATACAGATACAGCACAGATACAGAATAGATATGTAGCTTGTATGTTTCCGCCAGTCCGCCAGTCTGAGCCCACAGCCGCACCAGCCCCAAGTAACACTCTGAGACTCTGTATTTGATACAATCCTGTTGGCCAGTTACCATTATTGCTTATGGGCTAGCTCTGTCTTAATGATTATCCCATTTCTACTTATCTAAGTATTTCCACATGGCTCATCTTATGGGGAGCAGCAGCCGGCTCCCCAGTCTACATCTAGACTCCTCCTTCCCACTTCCTCTTTCTTCCTCCTTGTCTCCTAGCCCTGCCTATCTTGTTATCTCATTGGCCCAACGGTGCTTTATTAATTAACAAGTATGAGAAACATATATATACAGAATAACATCTCCCATCATCTCCTCTTTTCTGTCTAAAATAAAAAGGGTTTAAACCTTAACATAGTAAAATATATCATACAACAGTTATCAAATAAGAATTACAGTTAACAATATTTAGTCCATTAACATTTTGTAAGACTTAAAGAAAATATCATCTATCCTATCTTTGTGAGTGTAAAGTCCTATATGTAACTTATCTTTAATCCTAACTAAGGAAAACTATAACCATAACTATTTGTCTTCAATTCCTTCAAAGACCACAGAAGGATAATATATAAACTCTAGAAATGACAGAGACAATTCATTGCCTGGTCAGTCACCCGAAGTTCTTCTGTAATGTTCCATCTTCAGCCCATAGGCCATAGTGTGTGTCCAGACTCCTCAACAAAGCAGGAAGCTTTAAACTGTCCACATGTAATGGCAGTTTGTCAGTCACTTTTCTCTGTGTCCTGTAGACTGTCTGGCTGTCTGGCAGCTTCTTCCATGAAGCAGGAACCCTGTAGCAATGTCCATCTTGTCTCAGCAGTCACCTTTTTGTGGGTCCTGCATGTCTAGTTTCTACAACATAAAGTCAAACAGTCTAGACAAGAGCAGTACCTTGTCCAAATGGCCAGTCTTGCCATATTAGAAGCAAACTTCATAACGAGTTTCTTCAATGTCCATCTTCCTTTCTGATGCAGGTCGTGTTACCAGGAGCAGTTGTGCCTCCCTGTCAAGAAAAACCCTAAACCATTTTAAATGCCATATTCTGTAGGTCTTTGAAAGGTTTGAAGAATGCCTATCCATCTCAAATACATCTCTGTATATCTAGAAATCCTAACTTAACTCTAAGTTTTGACTATCATAGGTAATTCTCTAATCTGTACTAAATTATACATTACATTTTCCAATGAGCTATATAAACACAATACCTAAACAAGAAGAGAAATATACATATTACAAAATTGACCTTAAATTGTACCAATAAAAGAAAATCCATCCCAAAACAAATATTCATATCTATACCACAATTCCCTTTTTACCTTTAAAAAGATTGCTTGTGGTTATAGCCATTTATAACCAAGCCAATTTAAATGAAAACAAACATTTATAAACAATATTTGGGAATTTGGGCGTCGTTTTTTCCAAACTACTTCCTGCTGGTAGAGGGCACTGTCATGGGGGTCCAAAGAAGATGCAGAAATCTTGGCTGTAGACATTGCTTCAGGGGGTCTTGCTTGATCAAACCACATAAATCTGGAAGAAAGCCACAGCTTTTCATTTTCTGTGGAAACAAAAATAGAAATCCTTTTCCCTAGTAACTTGTCCTTAGGCTTAAATTTTGGAGTCAAAGCATTTTTAAAATATATAAATTGAATTAATCTAGTAGCATTTCTTTTATCAGTAGTTGTTATTTTCTCAGCAATCAAATAATTTAAAGACAACAGAATCGTGTGTAGTATCCAAATTTTTTCTGTGCTTTCCATCTTTACATGGCCTTTTTATTACTCTATTTCTTCTAATTCTATTTTTACATATTTTGAGACAGGGTTTCTCTGTGTAACTTTTATCTGTCACGGAATTCAGTGCATACCAGGTTTACTTTGAAATCACAGATATCTGCTTGCTTCTGTCGGCCGAGTGCTGGGATTAATGGTGTTCGCCATCAAACCCATCCATTCTACTTCCTTTTTTCTTTTTTAAACCATTGTATCCTGTGTCTTTTTCTCTCCCAAGCCAGCGTATTTTTTAAAATATAGTGTAAACCTTCATTGCAGCTCTCATACATATCAATGAATTGTTAGCAGAGCTCTTTAAAAGCAAGGCTTTTTTTTTTTTTTTTTTTGGCCTCTTATGCAAATTTTGGAAACCTCCCTTAAAGGAGCCACACAAATCTCTGTCTACAGCAAAACAAATCCAACTGAGAAAATGCTGCTACCAAGAAGTCTTGCTAGTCTCTGTTCCTTTGCTTCTAAAATCCCTTTTTAAGCTTTTATCAAGTTTTAAGTGAAAGTTCTTATAGCCATGTTGGGCGCCAATCTGTAGCATGTATGTTTTCCGCCAGCCCGCCAGCCCGCCTGCCACTGGTCTGGCGCACAGGCCCCAAATAACACTCAGAGACTCTGTATTTGATACAATCCTGTTGGCCAGTTACCATTATTGTTTATGGGCTAGCTCTGCCTTAATTATTAACCCATTTCTACCTATCTAAGTATTTCCACGTGGCTCATCTTATCCGGGAGCCGTGGCTGGTGTCTTCCTTCCTCCCTGGTTTCCATCTTGACTCCTCCTTCCCACTTCCTCTTTCCTCCTTGTCTCCTAGCCCCGCCTATCTAGTTTCCTATTGGCCAACGGGGCTTTATTAATTAAACAGTATGAGAAACATATTTACAGAATAACATCTCCCATCACAGGTACAGCACAGATACATCACAGATACAGCACAGATACAGATACAGCACAGATACAGAACAGATACAGCACAGATACAGATACAGCACAGATACAGCACAGATACAGATACAGCACAGATACAGAACAGATACAGCACAGATACAGATACAGCACAGATACAGCACAGATACAGATACAGCACAGATACAGAACAGATACAGCACAGATACAGAAAGCTGTTGTTTCCTCAAAGAGACTTTCTATGTGATACTGTAACAGAGTCTTCCACATCAGTCCTTTTGTTTGAAAATAAGAGAGCAAAGCTCAGAGAAATGACCCACCAAATAAAAGTCTTTGTGTTAAATGGGGGGAGGGGTAAGATAAATAACAGCATGTAAAATACAAGCAGGAATTTATAAAAGCACTGCGGTATTCTGAAACACAAAGAAGAAATTACTTCTCACTCAACACTTAGCAAGGAATAATTGACCAGAGTGCTGAATGGAGTATGCAGAGTTATGCAGAGATGGGAAAATGGACAGAAGACCCTCCCGAAGAAGGAAGATGCACGTCCAAATGCTGGGCGCACAGAGAATGTCTAAGGTGCAACACACAATTTTACTTGGCAGGAATATAGGTAACAAAATACCATTATGATGTTTCTCTCCTTTATTCCAAACACGTTAAGAGTTCAGCACTGTGTGGAAGAAAGCATAGAGGTAAAATCTTGCTTTGATTAGTACAATGGCAAGCTGAGTTGGTGACGGAAGTAATCGGAGTCCTGGAGTCTTCTTGTCCCCCAAAGACAGGAGTGTGTCACAGACAAACTGAAACTGCATTTTCTGGTGGCCTTGTCACAGCTGCTCTTAAGAGGCAGAGGGGATACAGAGAGTCAGTTCCAGTGCAGACGCCTGCGAACCTGCAATGCCGGGTTGACTGGTCTCTTGGTCTGGTCCCTATCATAAACAGAATCACACACTTTTAAGTGAACCATGCCTTGGAGAACTTACGTATGAAACAGCCGCATTCAGGCTGTAATTGTACATGTGTTTCCATGAAGAAGACCTGGGTGTGTATGAGTCTACATCACACAGGGAAGAACACCAGAGAGTCTCAGAAAGGTGACTACTGAGGTATTTCATGAGCTCTAGACACCGTTTATAGACACTAAGTAGGCACATGAATAGCAGGTGTTGAGAAAATAATGCATGCTTTAAAAAATGCACATTGTTGCAGATGATGGTTATCTGTGTGTTTAATTATTGTGGATTTGAACTCAGGGCCTCGAGCTTCAACCCGTTTATTTTAATTATTTTATCTTTGCAGGATTTTAATGTGGTGATTATAATACAGTCCACATGTGTTACTAGCATTTTCCCCCCAGCCTGGTTCCAGAGATGCAACAGTCCCCAAATAACACACACAGACAGTGTATGAATTATAAAACTATTGGCTAGTTACTAGCATTTCTTATTGGCTAGCTCTGTCTTAAATATTAACCCATTGCTATCAATCTAAGTGTTTTCACATGGCCTTATCTTACTGGAGACAGGGCCTGTACCTCTTCTCCCAAGTCCTACATCTTGACTCCTCTCTACTACGTCTCCCAGAATCCTCCTTGTCTCCTAGTCCTGCCTATCTTGCTTTCCTATTTGCCAACAGTGCTTTATTCATTAACCGATAAAAGAAACATATTTACAGAATGACATCTCCCATCATCTCTTTTCTGCCTAAAATAAAAAGAAGGGTTTTAACCTTAACATAGTAAAATATATAACAAAAGTTATCAAATAAGAACCACAGTTAACAATAGTCTATTAACATTTAGCAAGATTTAAAGAAAATATTACATCATTTATCCTATCTTTGTGAGTCTAAAGTCCTATATGTAATTTATCTTTAATCCTAACTAAGGAAAACTATAACCTTAACGATCTGTCTTTAATTTCATCAAAGACAACAGAAGGATAATATGTAAACTCTAGAATTGACTGCCTGGTTTGTCACCCGAAGTGCTTCTGTAAAGGTCCATCTTCAGCCCATAGGCCATAGTGTATCTTGGCAGATTCCTCAGTAAAACAGGAAACTTTAAACTGTCTATCTGTATTGGCAGTTTGTCAGTCATTTTCTCTGGGTTCTGCAGACTGTCTGGCAGACTCTTCCACGAAGCAGGAACCCTATAGCAATGTCCATCTTGTTTCAGCAGTCACTTTCTTGTGGGCCCTGCATGTCCAGTTTATACAGCATAAAGTTAAACAGTCCAGACAAGAGCAGTAACTTGCCAGTCTTGCCATATTGAAAGCAAACTCTATAACGAGTTTTTTTGATATCCATCTTCCTTTTTGATGTAGGTGGTGTTGCTAGGAGCAATTATGTCTCACTGTCAAGAAAAACCCTAAACCATTTTAAATGCCATATTCTGTAGGTCTTTGAAAGGTTTGAAGAACTTTTATCCATCTCAAATATATCTCTGTATATCTTGAAAACCTGACTTAACTCTAAGTTTTGACTATTATAAGTAACTATTTATAATCTGTACTAAATTATACATTACATTTTAAAATAAGCTATATAAACACAATAAACAAGAGGAAAAAATATACATATCACAAAATTGACCTTAAATTGTATCAATAAATGAAAATCTATTCCAAAACAAAGTATTCATATCTATACCATAATCCTCTTTTTACCTTTAAAGAGATTGGTTGTGGTCATCAACCACTTATAACCAACCCTATTTAAATGAAAACAAACATTTATAAACAATATTTGGGAATTTGGGCATTGTTCCTTCCAAACTGCTTCCTGCTGGTAGGGGGCGCTGTCATGGGGATCCTAATAAGATGCAGAAGTCCTGGCTGTAGTCTGCAAGGCTGTCTTGACCCAGCTGTTTTGAACGTTGGATCACCTGGAACATTGCTTCAGGGGGTCTTGCTTGATCAAACCATGTTAATCTGGAAGGGATTCACAGCTTTTTATTTTTTGTGGAAACAAAGATAGAACCTATACTTACTTGCAATAAATATTAATTTGAGAGTTAGGCACAATGAGAAAATTAGGAAGATTAGTAACCAAGTAGAATAATGTAGGAGTATACTTCAGTAACAGTTATGTGGATGTGGTTTCTCCTTCTCCATGGAATTTTCCATTTAATATTTCCTGACCACTGTTGACTGAGGGTGAATAAAACTCCTGAAGGTGGAGAGAGAGGCATTGGTCCCTCCGTGTCTCTCGAGGAAGCATTCATGTGGAGCTTGAGAGGTTTGCAGACAAAGATTCGTCTTCAGTTCTGAACTGTTGGAAGTGTACACACCTCAGGGAAGCTTTACTGAAAAAAGATTGAAGCTAATATAGAGAAAGTTATACCCAGGAGCCCATGGAAAGAGATCTGGATGGGGGAGAAATGTTAGAGACTTTGAAGAGGTGAATCATGGTGGAAAGATTCTATTTTTCTTACAGTTGCAGGGGCCAGGCATTGGCCAACATCAGCTGGTGACCATCAGCCATGTAAACAACTTCAGTATTTCCCCAGGAAAAGCAGATTCATTGTTGCTGGGGCTGTTATCTGTCTGAGGAGAAATAGTTATTAATGTGGTTGTTCATTTAGTTGTTATAAAATATGAGGTGGTTCGTGGACCTTTTGAAATGGTTAATTCTGATTCTCAACTTCTTTAGGCGTGCCTGTGAGGATTGTGTACATAAGCTTAGGTGCTGGAGCATCTGTGAGGATTGTGTAGATTAGGTTAGCCTCTGGAGTATCTGTGAGAATTGCTCAGGTTAGGTTAGTTGAGGTGGGAAGACACACCGACATATGGGTAGGATTGTCTCGTGAGCTCAGGTACTGTGGGCATATAATGAAGACAATTATATATAGCTGACATTGAGAACCCTGCCTCCTTGATTCTGATAGCAGGCGTGGCTTGCTGCCTCACAATACTTCTGCCTCGACTTCCCTCCATGACCCACGCCAACCCTTCATTCTTCTCGTTGCTTTGGTCAGGATAGTTATCATAGAATGAGACCAGCAACTAATAAACTTCCATTTATGTCTGGGGATGAGCTGTATGACTTAAAAACATGTAAATTGTCCTTTAGGATGAACTTCGCTGAAGAGCTCCCACTTAGAATTCTGGGATCGAGGACACAGTTTCTGTCGCAGTGATGATCTTTCCGCGGGGTAAATGCACTTTGTGGAGCAGTCACTCTGTCTTTCACCTGGAGGGATGTTCTCTCTGCAGAAGGTTGGGAGAACCACTGGCCAGTGAACGAGTGCCTTTGTCTACCCATTGTCTGAATACCGTGTTGGCCACTAGGGATGAATGAAAGCTCTAAGAGCTGCGTTGTCTATACGTTTGACACGGGCAGCCTCAAGTGCATCTCGCTGATTTCAAAGTGTCCATTGCTCCTTTCATTTTTGGGAATAACAATAAACAAAATACGGAGTTTTTGAGAGCAGTTTATCTTCTCTATCTTCAGTCTTCTCCCATCTACTCTCTGACTCCATTGAAGTTATCGTCATTGCTTTTAACACGTTATTTTGAGATAAGTCTTGCTAAGTAATCCACATTGGCCTCAATCTTGTGGTCTTTCTAGACACCTGAGGTGAGAGGGTCATAGGTAAACCATTAATGTCTGGTGCTGAAGTAATTTTTGAAACAAAGCTATAGAATTGATATTTTCTATATTTTATTATGATAGAAATATATAGAATATTGGGGTGAACCTTTGACATTCTGTAGAATGCCTAGTAGACAGAAGAAGCCACAGTTCAACAAATAACATTGACATAGTCAACTCAGAATTTTTAAACCAATGGAAAGACTCTTTTCTTGTTTTGCTTTAAATTTTTTTAATTTTTCCTACCTTTTGGTATATATTAATTGTGCTTAATAATGGGTTTCCTGTGATATTTTCATAATGTACATAATACACATTGATAATTTTTACCCCTTTATTATTTTTGTTTCCCTCTCCTCGCTTTCCTCTCTCTTTTCAGTCTTCCTTTATTTCCATGTTTTGCTTTGTTTTTCTTTTTTTCCAAATTTGCAAAAATGTAAGAGAAATGGACTATGTTTATCTTCCTAATCCTGGCTGAAACAAGCCGAGGCTGGAGGAAGCTCAGCAGTTAAGATCAAGGTCTGCTATTTCGGGGACCCATGTCACAGGACACGTGACTGCCTGTACCTCTACACCCTCTTCTGGATGCCTTGGGTGCCTACACTTGCCTATGTGTTTACCCACACATGGATACACACATAAGTAATTTTTTTAAGCTCTGAAAACATGTAAAAAATTACAAATCTATATGGACATGGTACAGGCCACATAGAACTCAGGTTAAGGTCCTGGAGAGACGGCTCAGAGGTTAAGAGCACTGGTTGCTCTTCCAGAGGTCAATTCTTGACAACTACATGATGGTTTACAACTACCTATAATGAGATCTGGTGCCCTCATCTGGCTTGGAGGTGTACATGCAGGCAGAACACTATACATAATAAATCTTAAAAAAAAAAAACATCAATTTCAGATTTTTTTTTTGATTTTTAAATATTTATATTCATAATAAGATCTCTTGAAGCTTGGAATTAAGTCTAAGTATGACCCTCATTTGTGCTTCATACACATTATACAGATAGCTTAAACTTAATTTATGTAATATGCATTTTGGTTGTGAATTGACATATAAGATCAAGTGTGAAATTTCCTATTTATATCCAATTGGTGCCTCCCAAGTTTCACATTTTGTTATATTTTAGGTGATCTGCCTCCTCCACCCAGGTTCTTTTTCATACTGACCATTCAGTATGAATTGAAGACTTTGTTAACTCACTGACAATAATGTCTTCATCATCCAAGTACCTCTCAATAGTTCCGCCAGCTAGGGACAGAGCTTTCCAAACAAAAGCCTTAGGGGGGTACTCCATGTCTACATCATAACATCAATCAGTTGCTTAGTCATTCTCTAACCAAAAAAAACCCCACAAAAACAAAAAAACAAAAACAAACAAGCAAACAAACAAAAACCCCAAACCAAACCAAAACAAAATAAAACAAACAAACAAAAAACAAAACTGCCTCTCCTAACCATCCAGGTCTCCAGTTACTAGCTGCTAAGTGAGACAATTACCTTTAATTGAAAACTCCTATATTAACACACTTTCAAAGTGACTTGTCCTTTCAGTTTCTCAGAGAAAAGTAAGCATGCCCAGAAGCATTCCTGTTGCTATCTTTATTCTGCAATAACCTGTTGGTATACAATCTTCCTGATGGCTAACCTTCATTGTGGATGTAGAACCATCCAGGAGACAAATCTGGGTGTGTCTGTAAGGCATTTCTAGAGAGATGTAGCTGAGGTAGGAAGACCCAGGTTAAGTGTGAGCAGTGTCTCGGTGGGCTGGGGGTCTGGACCCAGTCAAGAGGAGAAAATGATTGAGTCAGCACTCATCTCTGCCTGCTTCCTGACTGAATGCAACGTGACCAGCTGACTCACGCTCCTGTCATCATGCTTTCCACATGGTGATCACACACACACACACACACACACACACACACACACACACACTTCTAAAAGTAGAGATAGAAATATCTTGGAAGCAATAAGAGGAGAAAACAATTCAAATGACTGCTGATGTCGCATCAGCAGCCATGGGGTTAGAAGGAAGTAGTACCAGGAAGAAAAAAAAAGTGTCAGTCAAGATTTATTTATCCAGTAAAAATGCCTGTATCTACCAAAGACAGTCATGGTCATGAGAAGTATCCTAACAGCATAGGGCACACTAGTAAGTTCTCTAAAGAGGAGAGAAAGGATAGAAGAAGGAATCTTGGAGTACTAGGAGTAAAGAAAGAACATAACAAGCAAAAACATGTAAAAATACTTGGCTTCTCTTGAGATTTTCTCCTTTTGACTCTTCTAAATTATGAGCTTGTGCACTCAACAAATATTTTATGACTATTGTCATAACTTAGAGGTTTAGCTTGTAGCTCTGGGAAAATGTTCTGGATTCTTTGTTGTTAGCTCCAGTCTCCTCTCCCTAAAGCATGAACATTAATGTAGATCTAATAAAAGTGGGGTTTGTGGTTCTGTCTTAGGGTCAAGTAGCCATCAAATTACCCACACTAGGGGGACAGCCAGTCCAAGAGAGTCCACAGCAACAATACTGGTTGATATTAGAGGGCCAACTCTTACCCTCAATTATAGCTGCTGCTGCTGTGGCTTGTCAGATGAACATCTTGTTCTGGCTGAAGCCCATCAATTTCAGGCCACATCCTTTGTCTGTGGGTCTCCTACTTGTGATAAGATTAAGGATAGAGCCTTAGTTTAAAGCCTTTTTTCTATATCTTTGTTCTATCACTTTCTTACTTCTTTATTATTTTCAAGGCAGTGGTAACACAAATAAACTCTATGGAAAACTGTTTCTGGGACTTAGAGTTGTTGGCTGGCCAAGATAGACCACTAATTGGTTGAGAGATATGCCGTGGGCCTCGCTTTCTTAGGTTGTAATTGTGGTAGTGTGCCAGGACCCTGGAATGGGCAAGCTGTTGTCTGAAATGGGCTTTGGCTGAGTAAAGAATGCATTATATGGAAACTAAAGCATTGTGATAAGAACACTAACATGAGATTGGCCCCACACCTTCTTAACAAATGGCCTGCATAATGCATTACTGTTGCTGGTAGGTCCACGTGAGGCAGATCTTTAGAGCATACTCATTGGATGGAAAGTTTGTGCTAGTTGGTTGGGAACCCCACATTATCCTTTCTGCAGCCAACAGGACCCACCCTTCTTCTCTTCGATTCTGTGAATATGACCACTTTAGATACCTATAAAGAGTAATTATCAATGAACAATTATAGGAGGAGACAGTTTTTCAGCGGCACAAGGGGAAATGTGAAGGGTTTCCCACCAATGCGGTGCAATCATTTTATTAAGGAAAATGTCAGCACTGCCTTTTGTGCAGGCCTTACACGATCTGACTTATACCTGCTCTTCACTTCTCTCTCATCATTTTTTTTTTCTATTCAGTGCTTCACCTACAAGGACTTGCTTGCCTTTCCCTTCTTTCAAGGCTTTTTCTTTTTCTTTTTCTTTTTTTCAGGCTCTTTCTTTTGTTTATGATGATGTTCCCTGTTATCCATCTGGAAAACTACTCTTCGTTAAAGATTTGTCTTTTCATTTTTTCAAGACAGGGTGTGGTGGTTTGAATGAAAATAGCCCCCAAAGGGAGTGGCGATATTAAGAAGTGTGGCTTTGTTGGAGGAAGTGTGTCACAGTGGAGGTAGGCTTTGAGAGCTGGGCATATGGTAAGACAACTATGAATTATCATTAAGTTGACAAATACATAAAAGATTTTGTTCAGTGTCAGAAGAGTAAAATATTGTCTCATACATAATTGTTAACAAAGAGGGATTTAAAATTACAGCCTCAGATGTCTACATATGAGAAAATGGAGTAAATAAGCTTTTCTCTATTTTCTCCCGGGGCATGTATACTTTTTCTTACTCCTACTGAGGATAGGTTTTAGAGCACACCCCCACCCCAACCCTGTGAGAGCATCAGGAAACAAAGAACTGGCCATAGGCTGCTTTCCTGGAATCATCTGGAATCAGGAACAGATACAAAAATCTGCAGCAGCTGTGGACAGGATCCCCCAGGACAATACCTGTTTTGTAGCAAGCACTCTCCTAACAGCCTCGAGCCTACTTCCCTATACCTGGCCAGGCAGCCAGTGAAATGGAGCTGCTAACTTGATTGGAAACCCATTTGTCAGCTTCTCTCTCCCTTCCTGGAGTTTGACAGTCTCACTCCTGACTGGCTCTTATTCTTCACCTCATTTGCATACAGACAGCACATCTTGCCAGTCAGGATCCACCTAGGTCCATATAAACCCGGCACGTAGGTTTTTGGTAGTCATACTCCTTGACCGCTTGTCAAAGGAGAAAGGCTGCCTCTGCCTTGCAGACTTGCCACTTCGGCTTCTTACTTATCAGGTACTTGCTTGTTCTTCTGAAGTCTCATCTTGGTTGAGTCTTCCGAAGGCTCATCCCAAGGCTCATCATCCCAAGGGCCACTGAGAGCTAAGAACTGTAAGAAGGAGCTGTGATGCTTGCTGGCAGCCTCTCTCATTTGGCACCTTGCTGCTGCCGAGAATGTCTGAGATCTACTCTCTTTTTTATTTTTTTTAATGAAAAAAAATTCTCACTTGTTTACCCTTCAGTGTTCATCTACTCCATTTTTCAGTTGCTAAGACAAGGACCCAGAGAGTTGGTTATCTCTGTGTATTTAAGTTTTAAAAAGGAGACAGAAAGTTGGAGAAAGTAGACTGGACACATAATGGAGCCTAAGGTGCCTGGAGAGCTGGCTTAGCCTTATGCAGACAATCCTAGCTGCTGTGAATCTGAGCAATAGCCAAGGAATGAACGTCCAGAGAGCAGCATCCCACAGGATTCCCCATCCCCCACTTTTACATTCTCTCTGCCTCCTCTCTTCTGGAGTGTTTTTCTAAGTGGGAAAAAATGAGCTTTCAGAAAATAAAAACAGCTACCCACAGAAAGGGGGGCAATAGGACTGTGGTCAGAGCCACATTCCTTTAGGCTTCTCATGCTTGGTAGATTTGAGCTGAAGCTTAAGTGACAAACACAATAATTTTGCATGTGAGTGTTTTGCCTACATCTATGTGTATGTGTAGCCCATGCACATATATTGCTCAAGGAGGCCAGAAGAGGGCATTAGATCTCCCA
This sequence comes from Cricetiscus sungorus, assembly GCA_030556225.1. Classification (NCBI taxonomy): domain Eukaryota; kingdom Metazoa; phylum Chordata; class Mammalia; order Rodentia; family Cricetidae; genus Cricetiscus; species Cricetiscus sungorus. The sequence continues at coordinate 1,831,606 of JANBXA010000171.1, read as the reverse complement.
GAACTGGAGATGCAGAGGGACGTGAGCCACCCTGCGGGTTCTGTAAACTGAATTGGGTCCTTTGTGAGAGCAAGAAGTGTTCTAACTACCAAGCAACCTTCCCAGCCCCAACTATAAGTTCTTAATGGACATATCTTCAATAAGGAAAACTTTCTGCAAAACATTAAAAACACAAAAACCACCACTACCAACAACAACAAAAAAGTTCCAGACCTCCTCTCACAAGAAATAACCGCTTCAAAGTGTTTAGTAAACATAATTTGAGCGATAGTGTCAATATTGTCATTATGAGGTCACTCTGGGTATACAGTATTGGAAAGTAAACGAGAACTTGTGCCTCTTGTCATGCATATGAATGCAAAGATAAAATTAAATGAATATCCAGCAGGCCTGGTTTCAAATGGCAAGTAGCAGTATGAACTTGCTGTATCCTTCTTTCAAAAACAAACAAGCCTGCCTGCCATGTGACAATGAACACAACCCCAGCTCTCGTAGATTATCCACAGTAAAAGCGTGAAAAACGTGCAATCCAACGAGAAGCAGCATCCCAGAGCAAGAAGGGTCGAGGCAAGCCGAAAGCCATCGTCATTTCTCAAGAATCAGGAGGTAGTCACCAGCATCCCGACTGGGAGACAATCACAGCAGCCCACTGAAGTGTCCACTCCAGATGCTGAGCCCACCGTCGCTCCATGGAAGGGAAACTGTTAATGACAATCTGGACTGCAGTAGTAAATGTCACTCTGGAAAACTATGTCACGAATGACCTCGTTCCTTCAGTGATTAAATCTTGAGGGAAAATACGACAATATCCATAGTATATACTCAAAGGCACATGCAAATAAATCAGCTTCAAACATGGGGAACATTTGGATTCTGAACGGAGCAAGTTTCTTGTTAAGAAAAGGAGACAATTGGGAGAAATTGAATGTAGAATATTGTTTGATATTAAGGAGCCAGTGGTGGTAGACAGTATGGGCCGTGTCTATAATCCTAGTACTCGGCAGGAAAATGTGTGTGTGTGTGGGGGGGGCAGAAACAGGATTATGAGTTTGGGGCTAGCCTGGGCTACATATGAGACCTCTGCCACACATCTAAAAACAAACAAAACATTAGGAAAAAACCTCAAGAGCAAACAAAATAATTGATCAATTTTTTTTTTTTAAAAGACTCTAAAAGACAATTTCTAAAACCTGTAATGATGGTGATGGCCTTGTTATGCTTTCAAAGGGAAAGATCATCTTTTACATTGACATACTGAGATACTTTACAGCTGATAAAAATATGATGGCAGAATTTGCCTCGGAGTCATCCAGAGATGGGGCATGAGATGGCGTGGAGGTGAGATGAGACATCAATTCCATGAGGGCTCCTCATGGTTGCGTCTCTGCTTTAGCGTACGATTAGCAAGGTTCATCACAAAAGGTGAGTAAAACAGGAGCCAGCTCTCTGACTTCACTTAGGTTTGCTCTGTGTTTATAACCTCTCATCTGTTTCCCGTCTCCGTAGATACCAATAAATATTTTTATAAAAAGGAAAGTGACTTTTTCTAAGATACTTTTTCCAAAGGCTCCCTTAATACGAGAAACATCCGAGGCTGCCAAACCTGTGGAAGTGAGATGGGGCGAGGGCCCTCTGTGGTTGCTGACTGGCTCTTGAGGGCCGCTTCTGCCTTTTGGTCTCTGATACTCACATCTGACAGCAGACATCTGCGGCTGTGGCTTGGAAACGGTTCCGCATCTGAGAAGGAGGCTTGCCCATTGCTCAAAATAATCTAGAGAATATTTTGACTTTGGGATCAGAGTATTTTCAGGGCCGTTACGAACCATACGTTTTGTCTAGTCCGACTCAACAGATAGGAAAGGTGGAGAAGAGGTAGGTAAGCCTGGGAAATGAAGTGACTTGTTCAAGGTCCAACGGATCAGGGCAGAGATGGGATCTGAACCTCATGTCACTGGTTTCCGGAGCTCACGACTCTTCTGTCCGTGGTGACAGCGTGGCGTCTGGCAAGGATGCGGATCTTCTAAAGTGCCACCTGCTGCTCCTTCCCTTGGGCATCAGACAACTGAACTAATGATCCCCCCAGCCCCTCCTGCCGGTCAAAGGAAGAGCTTCTCTCGAGAAGAGATTGCACCCAGTCGACAACTTGTCAGACCATCTTGCAGGAGAGGTGAAAAGCAGACAATAGTGTGCTTGTGGTGGGCAGGGTCACCCTTGATCACACGTGCTTCTGGTGCAGTCAACCTAAGCTCATGCTCACACTCCACAGATGGCGCTGGGTGGGGGTGCTGCAACCGGGTACCTTCACTCCTCTTCACGGTGCGGGCCACACGGGACAAGTCTACGTTTGGCCCATGGAGGTGGGGTGGCTGAGCCTAGCTTGTTAGAGTAGCCAGACACCAGGCTTTGTCCCCAACACCTCTGGTGACGGCACTACGATTAGCTTCTTTGCCTTCAGGATGAACTTCCCGTCTCTACACCACTTGCTCCTGAGATTTGGGCTCTTCCATTCTCTCAGCCAGACAGCAGAGACTGGTGAATGTGCTGGTGCTGGGGAGAGTGGCGAGACTTCACAGTAGCGGGCACGACTGGCCGGGAGAGTTCTAAGGGGAAGTTGCAACTCATGGTTGGTAATGAAGAGAGTTGTGAGAATTTGTGCTGGACAAACAGGTCCTCACATCAGATGGGCTGCGTATGGATCCACACCCTGTCATTTCCTGTCTCTGTGACCTCGGGCACAGTCTCTCTACACTTCATTTATTCAGTGAGACAAGCAATGGCTCCTGCATTGTGGCCTTGTTGTGAAGGCTTATTGTGCTACTACGTTTGTCTGGGACATCAGAGGATACTTGATGCTAGCAGCTGGCTAAGTGTGAATTATGTATCTTGAGGATCTCAAGCAGGCCCTGCAGGATTTTAAAATCTCCTTCATTTTACTGGGCATGCAGTGCCTAAAAATCTCCCCTGGAGATTAAAGACCGTGCTATCATCACATGTGTTAGTGTAAAACTAACAATGATGATTTTTAAGTCATCCAGATCTCATCATCAATTCATGTGCAATTGAGACAGCCTGTTTAGCCAAGCCTTAGCCATGTAACCATAAAGGCAGTCTGGTGTCTCCAAAGCCATTGTAGTAGGATTTGTTGGTGCCCATACCCACTGCAAGTGGCATAATTATTCAAGCTTGTTTGGCTTAATGTGCTTCCTTCCCATTTCCCTATTTCTTAGCATTTTTGTGTGATCACTTGGTAACTAGAATGTGCGCACAAATTTGTGCCCTCAGCAGGGCGTTGGTGGCGCACGCCTTTAATCCCAGCACTCGGAGGCAGAGGCAGGAGGATCTCTGTGAGTTCCAGGTCAGCCTGGTCTACAGAGCGAGTTCCAGGACAGGGCCCAAAGCCACAGAGAAACCCTGACTAGAAAACAAAACAAAACAAAACAATAAATAAATAAAAATAAAATAAACCAAACCAAACAAAAACAGAACAAGTCTGTGCCCTCAGGTCTGCTTTTAGGAGACCCCAAGCAAGATGGTGGCCTTCAGCGTCTGGTTGAGGTCTTCCATCCTTTTGTTCTTTCTTCCTCTCTATTTCCCATGTCTCCAACCACAACCATAAACCGTATGGGCTGTTTTCCTGATATTATTTTCCGATTTTAGAAACATCTTAGCTGCTACTGCAGTGACACCCCTTGGCCTCAAATATTTATGTCCATTTATGCTCTCCTGTCCATCCGCTCATCCGCTCTCTGTCCACCGGAGATATTTGCCACATAGTCACAGCGTAACTCTGGCTGCACAGTACTGGACGGAAAATCTAGAGGCCCACTTCTTACCGAGACAATAGACTAGTGAGTACCACGCCATGGATTTTAGTGACATCACTAAGTTTGTGCTATTTCTATCTAAAATGCTTTTAGGAATCTGCTTTGCTAGCTAACTCAGACAGTTAACGTCAGCCATATTACTTTTTAACTATTCAGATCTGAGAGCTAAGTCCTTGGGATAAGAATAGAGACCTTGCGTCTAAAGGCTGCCTGCACAGGACAAGCCTGAGCCCAGTGTCGGTGCAGATTGCTGGGGTTCGATGCTGCTGCGGGGGAGTCCTTGTCCCTCCATAATCAGCTTAAAACGGACAAAGGTTTACAGTCCAAGGAAGGTTTGAGTAATTGTTTTGGGTTGCAGTAAGGTAGCCCCTCATTGTAGGAACACACAATAGAGGGAGCTGCTCACATCCTGCAGCCAGGAACTGAGAGAGAGAGAGAGAGAGAGAGAGAGAGAGAGAGAGAGAGAGAGAGAGAGACAGAGAGAGAGACAGAGAGAGACAAAGACAGAGAGAGAGAGACAGAGACAGAGACAGAGAGAGAGAGAGAGAGAGAGAGAGAGAGAGAGAGAGAGGGAGGAGGGAGAGAGGAGAGAGAAAGAGAAGGAGAGAGAAAGAGAGAGAGAGAGAGAGGAGAGAGAGAGAGAAAGAGAGAGAGAGAGAGAAGAGAGAGAGACAGAGAGAGAGAGAGAGAGAGAAAGAGAAAGAGGAGAGAGAGAGAGAGAAGAGAGAGAGAGAGAAAAGGAGAGACAGAGAGAGAGAAAGAAGAGAGAGAGAGAAAGAGAGAGAGAGACAGAGAGAGAGAGAGAGAAAGAGAGAGAGAGAGAGAGAGAGAGAGAAGAGAGAGAGAGAGAGAGAGAGAGAGAGAGAGAGAGAGAGAGAGGGAGGGGCTGGGGGGAGGCAGGGTCAGAACCGCTTGCTGAGGTGTGCAAGACATGATGAGAAGAGAAGGGAAGAGAGGGGAGGGGAGGGGACAGGAGGGGACAGAAGGGGAAGGGACGCAGGTCCCCACAGTCCTTTCAGATTACGGCACTCTACCCCACCACGTGAACACTTTCGCCGTCTTCCAAGGGTGCACAGTGGGCCTTTGGGGCCACTCGAAGCCTAACAGCAGCACCAGCATAGCTTTGCTCTCATGCCTGTGCGTATTTCTATGCAAATATTCCTGCAGATAGAGCATATTTCTTCTAGACTCCCCCAGCGACCAGCACAGAAGGCGGGTTCTGACCAGAAACAGACGTAACCTGTGACTAAGTCAGTGACTGAACAGTCACCCCAAATGCTCATGGCGAAGGCCCTGGAATTGTCGTGAATTGGTCATTACTGCGCTCACCCTTCCTGCTGTCTGACAGCTTTGATTTCTGCAACACTGCTAGCACTCAGGATGTTACTGCGTCCAGCTGTCCTCCAATGGAATTGCCATTACATTTTGAATGGAAAAACTGCTATGTCATTTCAAATGATGGTGAAATAATAGACCAGATAATAGCCTCAAATGCCAGACAGCATTATTCACAGGAGCTTTACAGAAAGCAGGTCTACAAGACCCATTTGTAAAACACAGAAGAAGGGAGAGAAATTCTGTTTCAGACCCCTGGCTACCGTGTGTTACTTTTAAAAAGGATTCATTTAATTTTGTTTCAGCGCACAGGTCATGTTGCTTGCACATGTCCACTCACCATGTGCACGCAGTGCCCGCGGAGACCAGAAGAGGCCATGGCCACCTGAAACTGGACTTACAGATGGTTCTGGGCGCTGGGAATTGAGCTCGGGTCCTGGGGAGGAGCAGCCAGTGCTCCTAGACCCACACATGTGTTATTGTTATAAAAACAAACATAGTTGCCACACAGCAGGGCCTGGCAAAGATCTGTCAGTCAGGAGGAAACTTTTTCAATTATGTAAAATTAAATACCATTTCCTGAGTCAATTCTTATTCAAGTAGGGTAAGGTGGAAATCTGAAGGCTACTTGGGATTGGGAGGGTCCGGACCTTATGCTTTGCACCTATACACTTGTCTACATCAAGGCTAGAACTTGCGGGCTTCTGGTTTCACTCTTGGGATTGTGTGGGATGCATGCTATAGTCTCTCCCCTTTATGGGGGATGGGAAGGCGTCTCAAGGGTCCCAGCATACGCCTGCAACTGTGGGCCGTGCTGAACCCTATAGCTTGGTGCCTTTCGTCTTTAAGCGCTCACCATGTACTGTGGCTGTGCGTGTATCAGCTTGATATAGTTCATCACTTTATCCATTTATCAGTCTGTACACCAGGAAAACAATACGTTCCTCACCGTCTTTACAATGGCCTGGTTTGAAAATAGACTCGGTATTGGATCTTATCCCTTTCAGTTGAGAATATTCACCCTGTTTTGCTTATCTTTGGCACATCCAAATTGCCACCATTACTCCACTAATGCATATCGCGTTACTTTATTGGAGAAAGTAAAGGTCACCCAAGTACAAACGCTTTAACACTGTGATGGTGTGACAACAGAGATGCTTGCCTCACGACTGACAAGCAGGTTAAATCCAGAGTGGAGATGCACAACGGAGGGTGGATTCACAGCTTGCACATGGAGCAGATATGTGGAAGATCTCACCTTCCTCAGAATGTTGCAGTGTCTAATTTACAATTTATGAGTTGCATGTTCCTAGAATTTTCTTTCCTTCCTTCCTTCCTTCCTTCCTTCCTTCCTTCCTTCCTTCCTTCCTTCCTTTTCTCTTTCTCTCTCTCTTTCTTTCTTCCTTCCTCTTTTCTCTCTCTCTCTCTCTTTCTCTCTCTCTCTTCCTTTCTTCCTTCCTTTCTTTCTTTCTTTCTTTCTTTCTTTCTTTCTTTCTTTCTTTCTTCCTTTCTTTCTTTCCAGTTTCAGATCATGGCTGACCATGGTGAAATGCAACTGTGGAAACAAAATCAGAACTCACAAGGAACTACTATGGTGTAGCTACGAAACAACGGTGTCTTATTTGAAAGAAGCCCTTGGGCATGGGGGTGGGGTGGGTCACTGGTCATCAGATTCCTTTCTGCTTTGATGTCATTACCGTTTGGCTTTAAGTTCGCTTCCTGGTTTATCCTTATTGCTGGAGGTCTGAGGGTCCATCTTTCCTGTAATCCAAAGACTTGTGAAGGAGAAAGAAAAAAAAAGATCTTTGTTTCCTGCTGAGTCATCTCTCTTTAGAGGACCTTCCTATGTGTTCCCAGCCATTTATTTCTTAATGGTTACTGCAAGCAGGGAGAGAGGAGGCTAGATGTGCCATCTTTTGGCCATGCATATTTGTGGCTTCAAATTTAATTACATTTTGTTGTTGTTATCAGACAGAAGAGATGTCTGTTGAATAACAAAGCAGTTGTATGCTCTGCTGAGTGAGTCAGACAGATCACAGCTAAAGATCAAAGCAAAGCAAAACACCACAAGCTTCCTGAACCCAGAGCATGAACCAAGGCACCATGGGTAACGGCGCTATCCCGATGCCAAAGCAGGCGTGTGGGAATACCTGTTAGAGGACAAGCAGGCTGCTGGTCTATTGAAGACATCGCCGGGTTGCTCATCTTAGTGAACCGACCTGTTCAAGGCCTGACCTTTATCACGGCAGGAAATGAGGCTCCATTCCCCCCAGCAAATCAAACGCTAGTTTGTCTCTCACAAAAAACTCAAGGGTTAGTGAGAAGGCTTGCTGACAAGTCTGATGACTTGAGCTTGGTTCTTAAGGACCCACACGATGGGGCCCTACTCCCCAAATTGACTTCCGTGTCCACATAGGCAAAAAGGAGACACAAGTGACTCCCAGCACAGCACAGAGCAAAATGCTCATTAATTTGCAATGAGAAACGGCTGGCACAGGCGTGAGGATGTTCACCTAAGTCTGCTCAGCAGTGCTACATCAGAGAAAACGGGATGCGCCCGTGAGTGTGTAATGGAACCAGGTGAAACCAAAGAGGGGCCGGGACATGTCCCCTGCCCACACTCCCTCCCTGGGTGAGAGCTGGGCCTCAGCCTGCACCAGATCCTTCTCTTCATCCCCCTTCTTCCTGCTTCTCCATCCAAATGAGAATCGTGACCTCTGAGCACATTATGGAAGGCTCCGGAATTCCACGCCTCCTGAGAACGTCTTTGCTATCTCTAATCCAGGCTAAAGGGAGTGAGTGCAAGATTTAACTCCCAGAGAGCAATTTTATTCTCGCACTTTAAGTTCTAAGGAAAAGCCACAGTGTGAACACCGTACATACACTGACTCCAACAGGCTGTGGCACAGACATGCACGGTTAAAACCAGAAAACGAATGTGATCCTTCCTCCCGGGGAGACCTTAGGAGCCGCGAGCAGAGTCTGCCAATTCAGGTTAACTGATTGTTACCAGCCCACCTGGGTCTCAGATCGGATTCCATGCCAGACAAGAAAGGCATCTGGCATTCTACAGCTGCCATAAGACCATAGGCAGGATGGAACCAGGCAGCTGTAAAAGACCATGTGGGCCTGCTAGCCAAGCCTTCCCTACAGAGGCCATAATCAATCCCCTACTCAATACCCAACGCCCCTCTCCTCTTAAAAAGGACCACAGCCACTAGTATTAATCTCAATAGCTGTGAGCCGTTCTCTGGGGGCAGGGGGATGGCAGACAACCTGCGTTCTGTTCCCAGAACCCATGTTAGGTCTCTCATAACCATCTGTAGCTCAGGTTCCAGGGGAACCCAATGCCTGGAGCACCCATGTACATACCCCGCCCCTATAATTCAAAATTTTAAATTAGAGACTAAACTTTCATTCGCTGTGTACCAGACCCTATAGGGTTCTAAAGGAGAGGGGAAAAAAAATAAATACAGCTTGGTTCAGAAATTGGTAAGAAATGACTCAGCAGGTAAGAAATGACTCAGCAGAAAGCCCCAAAGAAAGCAGCAGACAAATAGGTTTTGTCAGCAGGAAACGGAGTGTTAAAGCTTAACCCAGAAGCCCTTGGAGCTCTTTTCACAGTGCGCTGGCGTCTCCCAAGCGGCATCTTGGCACTCTGGGAAAGTCTGAGCCTTTCGAGACACGGGGATGCTTTGTCCTGAGACAGGTGGACCTTAGTGCTGGCTCCCTCCTTACATGGTGTCTGCTGTAGAAGCGTGGACCCTTTAAAGACCCACCTGAGGTGGGAGAATGAATGTTCCCGAAAGGAAGCTATGAACAAAAATCTCCCAGGAGTCTGTGTCTGCAGAGGCTGATTTCAGTACTGTGCAGAGGCTAGAATTTTGTGGATTCAGAGGCTAGTTACCTTATCTTGGGCTAGTTCTAGCCTTCTGAATAACCACACTCTGATTCTGAACTAACACCTCATGATAATACATTTAACAAAATTTAAATCTATTAACTTAGCAGAACACTGACTTCCACCAATCCAGGAGTGAGCATCATGCGAGAGCATCTCATGATACTCACTCACTTCTCTAGTGTACCCACCAGTGTATTTTAAATTGGCCTTAATTTACGACCTGCAGAACTAAAAATACTTTATGAAACTGCATCCACATTGGAACATGGAATTTGGGCTAGCATATGTCTGTGTTCCCAGGCCATAGTCACTCATAATGGCTTCAAAATACACTATCTCTCTTTAAGATGAGAGTTGTAGTTTTTATGCAAATATATCTTAAGTGATGAATTTTAATGTTGGGAGGTCTGGAGTCTAGGAAGTCCAAGATTAATTGTTTTCTGGGGAAGGCCTTCTCAGCTTCTACGAAGTCACCTTGCCAGCCACTGCCTCTCCCTAGGGAGAGGGAAAATGAACTCCTGTGTCCTTCTGACTAGAGCATTTGTCTCGCATTAGGCTGCTATGGTAGGATCTTCTTTAACCCCAGTTACCTCCTTAGAGGCTGTAGCTCCAGCTACAGTGACAAACAGGACATCGGTCCATGGGTATGGATTTAGAGTGGGGAGCGATTCAGTTCACGGTAGTATTATTTCCCAAAGTCAGACCTGGATCAGGGAAGAGCTTTGAGGAGCAGAGGAGGTCTTGAGTGAATGGACATGGAGTGGACAAAGTCCTGAATTATTGTGCATTGTTGACATGGGCACAGCCATGTCACGCAACAATGTCTCAGACCAATGGGGATTTGGCAAGGCCTTCCCTCAGGGTGAGGCTCAGAGGGATGGCAAAGGTTTCCATTGGCCCAGGGACCTCTTACTGAGCCAGTAAAGCCCTCTTTCTGTGCTGCACATTATAAACATCTGAGGGTCTCAGTTGCTTTGGAGTCGGTGTGATTCTGTCATAGCATGTGCAGCCTACCCAGCTTTTCTGTATGTGTGTCTGCCTTTTATTCCTTCACCAATCCAGTCAGTTTCCAGGACCACACTATGAAAATCTCAGTAGAGAGCTGTAGGCCGAGATTTTTTTCCCAACAGCCTGGTCCCGCAGCAGCCTCAACCCCAAATAAGCACACAGAGACTTAAATTAATTATAAAACTGTTGGCCAGTGGCTTGGGCTTCTTATTGGCTGGCTCTGTCTTAATTATTAACCCATTTCTATTAATCTATGTATTTCCACGTGGTCTTGGCTTACCGGAGAATGCCTGTCACATCCTCTCTTCCTGGGCTCTCCATCTGCCTACATTTCCCAGAATTCTCATCTCCCATCAGAGAGCTATTCGGATTAACCAAGAATGATGTTCCTTTCATTAGCTAGTCCTTAAAGCAGTAAAGCGCTAAGCACTGTTCTCCAAGTCATTTCAGAATGAGCTGAAGTTGTGAGCACAAAGTAGGAAGGAAGGATGGCCTCCGCTCCCTGTTCCTAGGCTGGATTCTGGGCTTATCTGAGTCAGTATTGGTTTATTTCACAAACAGTATTTACATACTCGGGGTTAGTGTTGTCCACATTGCTGAGGTGGGTGGACAAAAAATAAGGCCTTTACATCGGTGGTGAAGTCACATGCCCCCAAAATGAGAGAAAATGGAAGGACTCCAAACGACACGGCGATCTACTATCCCCTGACAGCCTGGACACTTTTAAAATCTGAGTATTTGCCTTGAATTAGCTCTCAGCTTCATTTTGGGACCGTAGAAAGGATCGTGTAAACGTTCAAAGACACGGCCACCAAATTAAAATACTACATATTACTTTAGACTATGTTGGGGAAAACTTTAGTGTGTTTATCAAAATACTCTTCTCGAAAGGGATGAAGGGTGCCAATGGGCCTCATTGTCAGCTGCTTGTCCCATTACACAGTCGGCCCCTTTCCAGGGTTTCCAGCTCTGCTGTGGCTGTTGAAGAAGCCTGTCTTTTCCAGCCTGATCTGGTTTAACACCTTGGTAGCAGATGTTACCAGCGTGCAACCTAAAATAAAACACAATTCGCAATTGCTAGGACCAACTTCCCGGGGTTCTCATCATGTGCTAAGGGAAAATCACAGTCTTCTTGGGTATAGATTTATGATGATACGGTTTCAAGTTTTAGAGGAAATAGATACAGACTATTATTACTTTAATGGTGAGACCAGAGAATCTGCAGTGTTTCCGTTTATTATACAGCATAGTTTGGTGTGTAAAAGTCAGTAATTTCATACTCAATGCTTTTGGTAAATATAGATGACATAAACTGGAATATCTAAAGACACTTGCTTTTGTGTTTCATTATTAAAGTAGTTCCAGAATTTTAGTTAGTTCACTTTTTTAATTCTCTTGGATCTTAAATTTGTGTTTGCACACACCGTGTGTGTGTGTGTGTGTGTGTGTGTGTGTGTGTGTGCATGTGTACAGGGTGGACACATGCACAGGAGCACAGAAGTCAGGGAAGGACTCCACAGTCTTATCACTCTCCAGTCCCCCTCCCTGCCTCCCCCGATAGGATCTCTCATTAAATCTGGAACTCACTGTTTTTTGCTTGTTCTGGGCGAGGCTCCTGGCCAGCAATCCCCAGTGATCCTCTTGTCTCTACCCAGCTGGTGCTGGGATTCCAGCCCACAAGGCTATGGCCGGCTTTTTATGTGTGTACCAGAGAGCTCGCGTCCTTGCTCCTGTCCACTGAGCCATCTCCCAGCCCCTGTCATCCTCTGTAGTACAGGGTGGTGCTAGTTAATGATTTCCAAGAACTACGCCAAAAGAGACACAGACACAAACAAAACATCCATTTCTTAACGCATGTGAGAGAGCTTGACGGTGCTGTCTCCTAGAAGCAAACAACCCTAAATGAGGTTAAAAGTGGCCCTCACTCTTGAGTGTGAGAAAACTCCTTAGCCACCCCCCCCAGAGTCCTTCATTAAAATTAGAAATGTCACAGTGACTGTTGACAAGCCAACACAGCTAAGGTCTTCCAGGGACTTGAACCTTGATTGTAAATCACTGTTTAAAAGGTAGAATATATATATATCCCAGCACTTACTGTCATCCTACTGTAAGATGTTACGAATGTTACATATTAGCAGTTTCTTCTTGATTTTTCAATTTATTAATCAGCTGATGTTTTATGTTTTAGACATGGTCTTCCCTTTGAGGCTCAGGCTGACCTCAAACCCTTGCTCCTTTCGCTTTTGCTCTGTGCTGGGACTGTAGGCATGTGTCATCACGCCTGGCTAACTGATTTGCTTTGAAATACTTCTGAGTTTCAGGCCCACTCATAAGTCTATTCAACCAGAGTTTGGGGGCAAAAGGCCAATGCAATCTATTACAAATAACATCATGGTTTTAGACACTGACATAGTAGAGGTATGGGAAATACAGTAGAGTGTACAACTACATTTTTTTATTATCTCATTTCAGATTCATTTTAGCATCTAAAATCACGCAGATTCATGGGTCTCATGTGACAACTCAGTGATGTATAGATTGCCACAGTGTTCTGAAAAAGATCATGGAAGAGAGTTCTCTCTAGCCTAAGTTTTGCACAAGTTACTTAACTTTGTTTCCTTGACATTATAGTTTGTGTAACATATTTCTTGTTCTTTCTGCACAGAACAAAGCACAAAGCCAGATGTGAATCTTCCTAGCAAATATTCAGGCAGCAACTCACTGTAGAAGAGTGCCATGTGGGCCCTCTCCTCCCCTCCCCTCCCCTCCGCTGTCCTCCCCTCCCCTCCCTTCCCTTCCTCTCCCCTGCCCTCCCCTCCTTTCCCTTCCCCTCCTCTCCTCTCCCCTGCCCTCCCCTCCTTTCCCTTCCCCTCCTCTCCTCTGCCCTCCCCTCCCTCCCCCTCCCCTCCTCCCCTCTGCTCCCTCCCCTCCTCTCCTCTCCCCTGCCCTCCCCCTCCCTTCCCCTCCTCCCCCCTCTCCCCCCTCCCCTCCTCTCCTCCCTCTGCCCTCCCCTCATCCTCTTCTTGCTCTCACTTCCCCCTTTCTCCCACTGATTTTCAATTCTGTGTTTTTCTATTGCAGGCATTTTACACGTTTAAATGAACTCTTTCTGGAACAGAGTATGGCATAAGTCAATAGTTACCACCCAAATGTTTGTGTGCATATGAGGATAGTTTTTGCACCAAGCTTGTATTTCTGTTCATTATTTTCACTATAGTACTAAACTTCATAAAGGCTTAGAGCAGAGCCGTCGCTGCCAGGGAATGAGGAGTGAGGAAAACGGGACATAATTTTTTCATTGAGTATAAAACTTCAATTTCCAGGATGAATAAATTCTGAAGATCGGTTGTAGTTGAGTGTCTATAATTAATACTATAACGTATAATTAAACATTTGTTTAAGAAGCATTTAAAACATTAGAAACACCTTAAAAAAGTCTAACCATAATTAAAAACGCCCTAACAGCATGGGACGAATTGGCAGAAACCCCAACTCAAATATACCTGAAGGACGTACTATTATCGCCTCATGTAGACGCCTTATGTGGAGTGTGGAGGAAAGCAGAGTGGATATTGTTTGATATTCATAAAGACAAAGACAGGCTTTTATTTAGGATGAAATCAGCGTGGCAAAAATAAATCATCAATACACATGAAAAAGAGCGTGGTTCCTTAGCAAAAAGATTTTAAAAAATTTTCTCTCAAATTCAGTCGTTATTTATTCATTCACTGCTGTCTAGACAGAATAAACAAAATGAGTTTTTAAGTCAGAGTCCCAGCTGTACCACGGTCTTCCTACAGTCAGCTACATCTGCAGATGAAATCCATCTTCCAGCATATCCCAGCAAACGAAGCAAGTGATTGGCAGATCGGAAGAAACCATTTGCAAACTCAATTTGCACTTGACGGGGCAAGCTTGCTTTTGATCCAACTCTGGTATTTCTTCGTCAATAGGGTGTAGATTCCAGGCTTGTTGGCAACGCCACATTTATGGCCCCCAGAGACTATGGCATGAAAGACACCTTTGCAGACCAAGGGGCCACCTGAGTCTCCCTGAAAAGTAAAATGAGCAGATGCTTTGTAAGAAACTGGCGAGGTTTCCTAATTTCACTGTTGTTATTAGCAGCCTTGGGTTTCCTCGGGACCCAGAGTACCCAACACAGCCTCTTGTTCACAACAGGCTTTGTCTGACTATCTGTCTGTCTGTCTGTCTGTCTGTCCGTCCGTCCGTCCGTCCGTCCTGGCTTGTCTCTGTGTTTGCACCTCTGTCTATAACCATGAATTTGTGTCTCTGCTCATTTCATGTCTTGTTCTCGCTACCTTACGTCTATGCACACATCTCCCGTTGGTCACCAGTGGCTTCTGGACTTTGCTATTTAAAGAGCAGGTAGACACAGAGTTTGAAATAAAATGAGCCTCCACATTGCGAATGTCAGTTTGACACCAGCGGCCTTGGAACCAAGTTGTTGTTGAGACCAGCACAAAAGAAAAACAGAGCACGGTAAATGAGGTGATGGAAAGAACTGTGCTTTCCCTTATCTTTTCCTGTTGTTTTTATTTTGTTTTTTAATTTGTCACTCGCACACATTTGAAGATGCTCTGTGTATGATCAACCACTGACTGGGTGATTACCCAGGACCTGACCTAACAAAGCAGGCAACTGAATTCTGTCACGAGCAAAGCAGTCATAGAGGAGGTGGTGTGGCCTTTTGGTCAAAGAGTTGGCTTTCAAATGTGATGACCGGTGTCTGTCTCTGCTGCTGGTCACATGGCAAAGTACGGGACCTTGTCATGGCTAGTTAGAGATGCTGACCTGGTTTGCATGGCTAGTTAGAGATACTGACCTGGTCAGGAGGGTGGTGGCCTGGGGAAGTTCTGGGGGCTTCATGAACCAAGTGTGGTTTACTCCAGTAGGATGCAAGTATTAAACTCTTATTTTTTAAAAAGTCAGTAATCTGTGACTAGCAGCATATGGCTCATTGGGTAAGGGTGCTTGTCACCAAATCAGATGGCCTGAGTTCCACCCCCAGGACCCACATGGTGGAGAGAGGAATGTTTCATTAATTGTCCCCTGGCCCTTCACGTGTGCACTATAACATGCATTTATGTGCCCATACACAAAGTAATTAAATAGATAAACACAATGCAAGAATGGCTTAAAATTATTAAGCTGTCTATGCTACTTATTATCACCTAAAATATGTACGCAATGTTTTCTCACCATCTCTGTACACAAAAGATTCTGGAAGAGAGTAACTGTTCCTTTTTGTTAGCCAGCCTGTGGTCTGAGTATTTGTGTCCCCTAAATCATGCGGAACAATCCAATCTCCCAAGGGTTAGTAGTTGAGGTAGGGATTTTTAAGGTCATGCAACAGGGTTTCTCCTTAATGGGGTTAAAGCCCCAATCAAAAAGCAAAACAAAACAAAGAAACAAAAAGAAAGAAACAATAACAACAACAACAAAAACGCCCTAGGGACCCCCCTCTGCCAGGAGGTTAGGGTGAAAAGACACAATCTGTGAAGCAGACCAAATCTACTACCACCTTCATCTGGATTTTCCAACCCCCAGAACAGTTGAATTAAATCGCTGTGGGCTTTTCACCATGCAACTTACAGCCTTTGTCTTAGAAGTCCATGCTGCTTAAGGGACACATGCTGTACTTTTGAGTGTCTGGCACGCATGTCTTTTCAGTCCTCTGCAATGAGCACTTTAAAAGATGGTCCTTAGACTTTGAGGATCCCCCTACAGAAGGCCTCACCCTCCCTGGGAGCAGAAAGGGGATGGGATGGGGGTTGGGAAGGGGACAGGGGAGGAGGGGAGGGTGAGGGAACTGGGATTGACATGTAAAACAAGCTTGTTTCAAATTTAAGTAAAAATATTATCAAAAAATAAATAAAAATAGAAGATGGTTCTTTTGGGGATGGGTAAGTTATCTACCTGTGACCTCAGAGTTGGTAGACTTCCTGAGGCTGGTAATGGCCGTCAGTGGACACCCGTAAAGACGCGGTCTGTTAGTAAGAGGAGCTTAAACCCTGGGGAAGTTCACACGGGTGCATCCGTGAGCCCAGAGGACACTGCTGGGGTGGACGGTGAGTGTCAGAACTGTGGCCTCTGTTCTCACGCCTCCCCTCAGGTGAGAACATGCAGACCGACATAGTCAGAGACCACTTTGAATGAGGATGCTTGTAGCTGATTGTTTTTACTCTTTACTCCTTTGCCGGGGGGGGGGCAGGAAGGGGGGCTCCACCCAGCTCCCAAAGAAATACACATGGAGTCTTACTTGTGAATGCCTGGCCTTAGCTCGGCTTGCGTCTGGCCATCTTTTCGTATCTTAAATTACCCCATCTGTCTTGCCCGCTTATCTTTCTCTGTTTCTGTGTAGCCCTGTTTTCACTTGGTTTTCTGTGGCTTGCTGGATAGCTGTGTGGCTGGTCTCTAGCCTTCCCCTCCCTCTCTTTCTTGCTCCGCAATTCCTCTTCCAGATTTTGCCTCCTTTTCATCCTGTCTGCCCTGCCTATCCCTTTTTCTGCCTAACTGCTGGCCATTCTGCTCTTTATGAGACCAATCAGGCATTTTAGACAGGCGAAGTAGCACAGCTTCACAGAGTTAAACAAATGCAACAATAAGAGAATGCAACACCTGTCTCACAGCATAGACAAGTGTAACACACCTTCAAGCAACATGCCCAGCACATGCTTACCTGGCAGGAATCCTTTTGGCCTTTGGCGTCCCCTGCACATATCATATTCCTGGTTATAACAGGATTTCGGTTGTAATAGCTTCGGCTGTTGCAGCGTTTTCTGCTTATGACGCTAACGGTGACTTCTTGCAGGGTATCCGAGGGTTCTAACAGATCTGGTTTGGTGGCTCCCCAGCCGGTAACCTGGCATTTGGTTCCATCTCTAATATAGCTTTTAGATCTCGGTTGGAGCAGTTGCACACGCTTGTTGAGTTCTGCAGCAGTGTGAAGCTGCAAGATAGAGAAACGAGTAGATTATTTGTTCGTCCCCAGAGGGTCCTCTGCAATCAGACCGCATTTGACTGTGCGTTGGCTGTGTGGCTCCTCTGCCTCAGGAAGGCATCTCTTCCTGTCCAGTGCGCGTTGGTGGCGGCCTGCAGCTGCAGTTTGGGCTGCTGCCCTTTCTCTGATGCGCGTTCCGTTCTCCATGGGGCTCGCTGGTGTTTGGGGACGGGAGCGCACTCAGAGTAGGAGTTCCACCTAGCCTTGAGCACACCGGCCTTTGCCCTCCCTGCACCGGATGGTTTTCTGTGGAATGACATGTGTAGGTCATGACTTTGTGGGCCGGGCGGCTTCCTGCTGGACGGGTCCTTGAGAACGGTCTAGACTGCGACTGGACTGGACAAAGTATGGTGTAGACTAAGTTTTAACTTACTGCTGAGTCCCTGAAGTCCCTTGTTGGCTCTGTTACATAAACAACCTTTGCAGGTTTTGGTTGCTGATGTGAAAAGCATTTGGGGCAAAGCATCTCCCGTGGATCTCTGGGGCTGCTGACATGTTTCTCTTCTAGGCAGCGAGCAGCACTGTTGACTTCCCCAGCATAAACGTATCTCTAATGCATTTGTGACTTCTGTTTTTCTTTCAGGGGGTATGTGGAGTAACATGGCCTTCATAGACTATTTCACAGTCACCTCAAACCTGGGCAGGGCAGTGCCAAGTGCTCTTATGTAGTTAATGACCTGAGTGGCCCTGTATGAGAATATTGAAGAGGCAACTCTGCCTACCTTTATTAGCATGATATCATGTGATGCAAAACCGGCAGGCGACTTTGCGAATGGGATGAGTCTTTGAATCTTAAATGTCTGTCTCATGGGCTCGTTCTTTGACAGAGAATGTGCTCCTAAAACCACTGAGGGAGAGTGGCCTCTGGGAAACCTAAGAGAGGAAAGAAAACGGAGATGACATGAGGATGTCCAAGCCCACCAGTCAGATCGGGGTCAATGGAAGTCACAGAGTCTTGAAAGCCCAAGGCCAGACCCCAAGGACTCCTGCGCGGGCCAGGTGGACCTCATCACGCATCACTGGCGTCTCCATCAGCATGCTTCACTTCTGGAGCTGACACATTCCAACAATGACAGGTGTTTAAACCAATAAGGGGACTCTGCTATCCACTGTCTCGTCTGTCTGCGGAGATTCAGCTTAGAGAGGCATGCACATGTGACTGCAGTGGGGCGGGCACGCGTGTGACTGCAGTGGGGCATGCATGTGACTGCAGTGGGGAGGGCATGCATGTGATGGCAATGGGGCATGCATGAGTGACTGCAGTGGGGGCATGCATGTGACTGCAGTGGAGAGGGCATGCATGTGTGACTGCAGTGGGGAGGGCATGCCTGTGACGGCAATGGGGCATGCATGAGTGACTGCAGTGGGGCATGCATGTGTGACTGCAGTGGGGCATGCATGTGTGACTGCAGTGGGGCGGGCATGCATGAGTGACTGCAGTGGGAGCATGCACATGTGACTGCAGTGGGGGCATGCATGTGTGACTGCAGTGGGGCATGCATGTGTGACTGCAGTGGGGCATGCATGTGTGACTACAGTGGGGCATGCATGTGTGACTGCAGTGGGGCGGGCATGCATAAGTGACTGCAGTGGGGGCATGCATGTGTGACTGCAGAGGGCATGCATGTGTAACTGCAGTGGGGCATGCACATGTGACTGCAGTGGGGGCATGCATGTGTGACTGCAGTGGGGCGGGCATGCACATGTGACTGCAGTGGGGAGGGCACGCATGTGACTGCAGTGGGGGCATACATGTGACTGCAGTGGGGGCATGCACATGTGAATGCAGTGGGGAGGGCATGCATGTGACTGCAGTGGGGACAGCATGCATGAGTGACTGCAGTGGGGCAGGCATGCACATGTGACTGCAGTGGGGAGAGTTTGCATGCAGCAGACCTATGGCTGCCTAGAATTACTTCTAAGTTTCTACCAAAAGAACTTATTTTTGGGAATTTCAGCTCTGTTGAAAAGTTTGCCGATTGTGAAATCAGAATGGAGATGGAATTTCTGAGGACATGGATTAGATTTCCCAGGATTGATTCAAATTCAAATCAACATGCGCATTAAACCCAAAGCTCTGGAGAGCCAGGCTACAAAATCCCCAGGATCAACAGTGGGCAGCAAAGTGGGTGTGTCTGTAAACAGCTGGACAGCCGGACAGCCAGACAGCCGGACAGCCGTGAGGTCCGAACATCCTGGAGAAGGTAGCCGCTGAGAAGGGAGAAGGCTGAGATTTCCAATGCTCATGCAGCCCTTACCCAGTTCCTCTGCTACCTATTGACTTTGAAACGCTTGGGCTATTTTTGTCTCCACTAAGAAAGGCTAATTAACCTGAGCAGATCAATGTGCTCTCTGAATTTTCAACTGCAATCTGTGCCATGGAGCCAAGTTCAAGATTTTGTTCACGAAGTAAAAATGAAATTACCTGGATTCTACCTCTTTAAAAATCTTTTTTTCTTAAAAAAAGATCACACACACACACACACACACACACACACACACACTCACACACACCACACACTGTGCATGTGTATACGACGTGTGTGCATGGAGGTCAGAGAACGACTTCCAGGAGTCAGTCTCTCCTTCCACCATGTGGGCCCCAGGGATAGAATTTGGGTGGTCAGGCGAGGTAAGTGCCTTTACTTACTAAGTCATCTTACTGGACTCCATCTCTTTATCTGAGTCTATCTGAATTCACACAGAAGAGACGTAGTAATGCCAGGGTCATGCGTTTGCACGACACAGGGTTTGTCTGAGGATGGCCTTCAGCATCTGGAGTTTTCTATGCGGTTTCCTGAGTTCCACCCTGCCCGCCCTGTCTTGGAACTACGAGCAGAGTAGAACCATGGTATTGCCTGTAATACATTCCTTCTCTTTTAGAGTCTACCAAGACTGCCTCAGTGGAGCCCAACAGGCCCTCCTCAGTTTTAAAGACACACTGGGCTGCACATTCCCCATGCATCTTCTAACTGAGTCAAAGCAACCCCTCTCACACACAGAGGACACAAGACCCGCGCTCAGCGTCCATGTCCCAAGTGTAGCCCTCTGCCCTGGACTCCCGTTTGCTCTCTATCAAGCTCCCATAGCGTCTGGCTTCTTTGGCCAGCCTGCCTTGACGCTGAGCAGAGCCCCTGCTTAGACCAGCTCCTGAGGTCTGGCGTCAAAGGCAGGGAGGGCTCCTGTTTCTTGGAGTCTCTCTTGGCTCAGGCAGAGAAAAGCTGTTGGCTGTCAGAAAGCAAAGTACTCCCGGTCCCATCCCATCCACACAAATGGGCCACCGTGCTCATTGCTTGGTTACCACCACAGAAGGCTGCAACGACAATATAGCAGTACTTAGTACGTGAGCTAAGGTCTTGTGTTCAACGCGATGTCTTTCTTTTATTCCCCGAATAACTGAAGCAGAAGCCTAGTGAGGTGGGCATAAAGATGGTTCTCATTTTACAGACGAGGAAGCTGAGATTCAGCTAAATTAACCCTGAGAATGAATTAGCTGGAGGCTATGGGATGTACATCCAGGCAGGATTAGAACCTGTGGTTTGGGCTGGGGATGTAGCTCGGTGGCAGAAGAACACTTGCCTAGCAGACGTGAGGCTTCGGGTTCGATTCCTAGCATCACAAAAATGCAACAAAAACAGTTCCGTTGCTCTGCTTCTGAAGCTTGGTGGAGCAAGGCTGCATGAAAAAGGCCGTGGAGGGTTCCATTTAAACTGTCTCAGGCAGGCGAGAGGGAGAGAGGCACAGGATGAGTAAGTAAAAGGGTCAAGAGTTTTGCTCCTGAGAATTTAATGCAAGAGTATTTTTAAAGTGTGTTTCCTTCACTTTTCTCTCTTGATGGGATAACGGCAAAGCACTAAGGGAGAACAGAGTAGATGGGTGAGAGTAGATGGGTGGGGGGGGGAGAGAGAGAGAGAGAGAGAGAGAGAGAGAGAGAGAGAGAGAGAGAGAGAGAGAGAGAGAGAGAGAGAGAGAGAGAGGGACAGAGAGAGAGAGAGAGAGAGAGAGAGAGAGAGAGAGAGAGAGAGAGAGAGAGAGAGAGAGAGAGAGAGAGACTTCCTCCCACTTTTGGCTCTCTGTCACTGTGCTGAAAGGGACACTGGCTTAGTAAACTGTTCCCTCAGGGTCCCTGTGAGCACATTTGTGGGAAGCCACCATTGAACTGTTTCATAAATATTTTGAATTTCATAAGGCTTAATATTTTTCCACGCAGTGATCTGCCTACAGTTTTACACCCAAATGTCCCCTGGAGGAAATTTGATCCACATATTTCAGAGTCGTTTATAGCCAGCCGTTTAAAATGATATTTGGCAAGAACTTTTTTTAAACTCCAAGACCTTTTTTTAAAACTCCAAGCCCTCTCTTCAGTTGCCTCTCCTCCATCTCCCCTTTTCCTTCTATTGTTGTTGTTGTTGTTGTTGTTGTTAATCTCCTCCCCCGTTTGGGACATGCTTTCCTTGAGTTAAATGCATTAGATGAGTTTTAACACTGACACCACGCACCACACTGCCTGTCCTTCCCAGCAGCATTGGTTGAACATTTCTACATTTGGCTCCTTGTCTGGCGAGCTGTGAGTGGGCACTATAAGCATATTTGCAGAGGCACAAACTTTGCCTGAAATGAAATTTGCTAGTGTGTGGGAAGCAGGACAGAGCTGCCCTGTGGGTGAGTGCGGATAGGAAACCGGAATCCAGCAACCTGCTCTTCAGAAACAGAAGCAGGACCTTTGCCCGGTTTTCAGGCTCTGGGGCTTCCAGCATGGCGCCCTCAAAATGTGCCAGCAAGACAACATCCCCAAGGCAGGCAGAGTCAAGCCAGCTGTTCTGTTTAGATGCTGTTGATGTGGCATAAAGCAAACTTAGGAAGCTAAGATACACTGTTTCTTTTCTTCTTTTCTGACAGTGTCTATCTATTCCTGGTTGGTGTGGACCAGGCTGGCAGCCTTGAACTCACACAGATACTATTGCCTGCCTCTGCCTCCTGAGTGTTGGGATTAAAGGTGTGCACTATGCCCAGCTAACTTTTTAAAAATTAGATTTATTCATTTTATTTTATGTGTGAGTGTTTTGCTTGTACGTACGTCTGTGCACCACGCACATGTTTGGAGCCTGCAGAGATCAGAAGAAGGCCTTGGATGCCTGGTAAGCGAGCTACCGTGTGGGTGCTGGGACTGGGCCGTTTCTCTAGACCCTGGGACATGTTCTTAAGTGAAGGGCTGCAGTGTTGAAAGGAAAAGAGGAGGAGACCAGGAAGTCAGGCAAGAAGCTTAAAGAAGCAAACATGCAAACAGAAGAAACAAAATCAGAAAACTCAAGCAAACACTGTCAGCTCTTTCCTGGCTGTCTTCTCAGCTTCCGAAGGCAGATTTTATACTGCATCTTAAGCTCAAGGGACTGGGTGGTGGGGGGGTTGTCATCCATGGTCAGTAGAACTTCCCTTTAAATGTCCCCACCCCCAATAGCCTTCTCTGTGTCACTTTTTAATAAAGCCTCTACAATTGTTTTCCCTCCAGAGAAGTCGCTGTCTTACTGCTGTGACTCCCAATGTGTGGGTCCTGGGTAAAGCACAAGGCTGGAGAACTGAGAATCTGCAAAGCTGTTGCCATAGGTAACACTAACAGTGCAGTCTGCAGTGCATCTGCGTGCACTGGATATGTCAAATATTCTGCATACCCGAATAAAGACCCCAGTTCTCGAAACCCCACGACGCAGCGCGATACTGTAACCTCGCCTTGTACACAGGCTTCCTTTCAGCAACCTTTGTCGCTTGTGGTCCAGAGATAAACAATGCACACATTCTGAATTACTTACCAGAGTGGTTGTTTTAACTGTTCTGTTATTGCGGTTGTTAATCTTACCGCACTTAATTCGCTGGTCCAACTTTATCCCGCGAGCGTTGCTGTTCCTAGTCACGGAGAATGGCACACACGGAAACGCATGGGGAACTCACCAAGAGTAGCAGTGGGCTGCTGTTAGCACCCACCGCGGGTGGATCAGGACTCCGCCGCAGATATGCCTGCCGCAGTACTGGATGGAAGCCATAAACGGCCTGGAGTGTGGCTGCACTTCTCTGCCTCCGATAATCTCAGCACGCAAACCTGCCAAGGGAGCCCAAAGGTGTCTGTCACCTGACCCAGCCGCGGCATCTAAGTCTTCGGACAGCAGGCACCATCGTCACTATCATCTTTCCCAGCAACGCTACCCCATCGTGACTACACTTTCCCTGGTTCAGCAGTAGAAGCCCAAGCGGGTGAGACGGGAAAATGCTGTCGAAGGGCAATAAGGCAGTCACAGAGATTTCGCATCTTACTCACACGTGGCGGGAGCAGGGGGTGCTTACCCTCCGAGGGCAGACAAAGCCCAGCTGTCAGGAAAAGCAGGGCCAGCGCAGAAAGCATCATTGCCTGACGGAGGAGCGCGGGTGGACCGCTTTGCGCTGGGCTGGTGAAGACGGTTCTGGAGACGGGTGGGTTTCCTTTCTTTCTTCGGTTTCTTGCAAGTTTCTCACCTCGCCTGCTCCAGAGCTTAGAGCTTTCACACCTAAGCTTTCAAAGTCTCTGTCAGTTTGGGGAGTTTCGGGTCTGTGCTGACAGGTGCAGTGCGCACTTCTGGCCGAGGGCTCCGGGTACAAACGTGAAAGAATTAAAAATACTAACACTGGAGCTGTAAGACCCCAGTGAACTGCAGACAGCTGAACGGTGGCCTGGCTCAGGTCATACATCACATATTTACATTAGGATTCATAACAGTAGCAAAATGACAGCTATGAAGTATCAATAAAGTAATTTTATGGTTGGAGTCAGCACAACACGAGGAACTATGTGTATTAAAGGGTTGCAGCATTAGGAAGGTTGAGAACCACGACCTAAGGTGATACTTATGTTTTCCCTGGCATGAAGTGGAGCCTACCATACTTAATTCCTCTCACTTTTCATTTGCACGTAGATTTATTATGTAGAGACACGGACCCTTGCACAGATCTCAGTGGCTTTTGGGGTGTGGCTTGGCTGCAGCCTGAACCCCATCCAGGTTAACCCCGACATTTTGCAGCAAGCACATTCCTTGTCTTGCCATTTTCTTTAAATGTGACCAATTTTGGTTAAATTTTAGTTACTTTTTTTTTTGAGGTTTAATAATGTTATTAAAGGGGAATTTTTTTTTTAATTCAAACTTTCTTTGATTCAGTTTTAATTGAAAATGACCACATGTTTATCCAGGGCCACAAAAATGTCTTTCAAACATTGAGGACTGTATTTCGTCATTCTTTCCAGGAACAGATGACAATGCAATGCCAGGCCTTTTAAGTGGCTCGTCTCTTGATCAGACCCAGGGTTCTGCAGGGTTCTGTCCATACTGAATACACAAGGCTATACATGAATGTACAGAGGCTAGGCAGGAGAGCCCCAATGTTTTCCAGAAACACTTAACCAAACTTGCATAACTTAGTTTTTTTTTAAAAAAGATTCATGCAATCTGTCTTTTTTTGTTTGTTTGTTTAAAAAAAAAAAGAATTAAAACCAAAACTATCATGCAGGGTATATGGCAAAAGAATCCTACAAAATTCCTTTTCTTTGAGAAGAAAATAGGAATATAATTAATACCATCTGTTATATGGCATAATTTAATGATATGTTAAGTTGAACATCAACTTGTTTCCAAAATTCTCTTTACGTGGTCATTTATATCTCCGTGTCTATATCTGTGAGGAAGGCAGGCAGCAATTATATTTATGCTACATTGAAGAGATAGGCTCAGAGAGGTCCATTTGCCCAGGCCCACGGCGCTGGAGCCGAGCAGCCCTCAGCCTCACTTGCAGGAGCGGGGATAAGTAGTGTCCCATTTTCATTTCACAAGGGTGAAACCACAGCAAGACTCTCCAAATACTGAGCAACACGAACAGCTCACACTCAGAGCAGTGACTTCCTGTTAATGTCAGCAAAAGGTGAGACAGTGGGAGCCAGCTTGAGAAAATACCTAGCCCAGCCTTTGGCACCCGGAAATGTCCCACGAACTGCCAAGCGATCTGTTACTGCTCATGTACTCTCGACCTGTGTGCCCCCCCCACCCCCGCCAAGCTGCCAGGTAATGATGCTGGGAGCAAAGGCAAAGAGGCAAGGAGGACGCAAACTACAGAGGGCAGGTGTAGTACGGTGCGGATGAAGTACGGCGTCTGGCTCACTTCTCTGTAGTCAGGGCTCACAACTGCATAGCGTTTGAGGACGGCTAAACATTTCCAGCTGCATTTCCAGGGAGGCGGCTGTCCGTCCTCTTGCTTTATGGATGGAGAAACCGAAGCTGAAACTGCACAGATTACCCTGCTAGCAGATGGCGCCTAAACCCTGCAGACTTCACGTTTCCTCCAACAGACCCACACTGTCTGCTCTGCTCCCTCTGAGAAACGTGGCTTAGACACTTCGGGAGGCAGGCCGGCCCTGCAGAAGGGAAAAGGGATTTAGTTTGCACACTGCAATTAGACATGGGTGAGATTTAGTTCAATCGAGAAGAGAGGCTCGTAATTCTTTCTTGTAGTTGGCCTGGAACATTGTGAGAATTGCGTTGGCCTACAGTAATGAGTTTCTGGGTTTTGGCTTTAGAACCCTGTGCTAGTTAATAGCATCATTTGTTATTGTGTTTGAAGATAGTGGGCTGTGTAATATGATGAGCTGGGTCATCTCATTGATTCTGGGTGTTGGTCTTTGCTCTGTTGAGTCTGCTGTGGGGAGAGCTGTGTTTGCTTTGGGTGGCTTTTACAGCAGCTGTACTAGTCTGAGCAACTGCACGATGCTCAGCCTGTGACTGTGCCTCACGTCCCATCCGCATCCGGGCTGTGGAGATTCTCTGCTGTGGTGGTTAGCTGTCGCTGTCTCCGTCTCCATGCGTGCGGGCGTGCATGCGTGCGTGCGTGCGCTGAGAGATGTTGTTGACGCTCCTGCTTTCTAGGAGACCCTGATGGACCAGCTGCCCTGATGCTCCTAAGAGCACATGTCTGATTGTCCCTCTAGGGACGTCTTTCATAGCCCAGGCACCTGCGTGCAGCCCACAATCTTCTTTGGGGCTGAGTCACTTGAAGTGTGGCTGGCAAACTTGTATCAGTCTGAGATCTGCTTATGATTCATTAGGGGATAAACAAGGACAGAAACTGAAAATGAGCGTTTGGAAAATTATCGCAATTCAAGGTGGCTTTCTGTTAATTTTTTAATGAAACAATTTGTTCAATGTAATAAGAAGTTAGGTAAGTCTTTTATATGCCTTTGTTATTTGATTAATTGTTCTATTCAGTTGTATTGGATAAGGGTATTAGTCCATGATGGACTAAAAGTAAAAACAAGTTAACCTACAACAACACCACACACACACACACACACACACACACACACACACACAGAGTCTTCCCCAGTGTAGAAGCCACAAGGAAAGCCCTGAAGACCGGGCTCTCAGCGAGTGTGCAATCTTCCTCACTGACTTTCTGTGTCTTTTGCAGAGCTGATTTTAAAAAGAACCCTTTTAGTTTTGATTCTATGAATTTGTATGTGTCTATATGAGAGGTATGTGCATGTGAGTGCAGGTGCTGGGGGCTCAGAAGAGGGCGCTAGGTCCCCGGGAGCCACCTGATGCGGGTCCTGGGAAGTGAACTTGAGCTCCTCGGAAGAGCAGGAAGCTTCCTAAGTGTGCAACCATCGTTAGAGCCCCATTTAAAACAATTATTTAAATTACAGTTATTCATTGATGAGATGTGGTGTGTGTGTGTGTGTGTGTGTGCACGTGCGTGCATGCATGCATGTGTGCACGTGCATAGTCACATGTGAGCCATTCGTATGTGAGAAGGTCAGAAGACAGCTTGTAGGAGTGGATTCCCCCCTTCCACCATATGGACCCAGAAACTGAACCCTTGTCAGGATTGGTAGCAAGAACCTTTACCCACTGAGTCATTTGCACACCCCCAACACATGAACTTCCGCCTCTTTTGAAAGAAATTCTCATCACTAAGGTGTCCAAGACTTCAGCCCTTTCCAGTCACTTGTAAACTACCGTGAGGGTGAGCACTGCCCAGAGGCCTTGGCTGAAGAAGCAACCACAGGCGAACACCTCAAGGATCCCAGGGCAAAGCAGGGTGTCTGCTGGAAGGTCCTGCCTGGCCGTCCACCCTCTCCTAGCCCAGCCCTTTCTCCAGCCGTCAAGCTGCTACGTTGTGATTCCTCCTTGTGTTCTTCTTCAGGGTGGCCTTGGATTGCATTGTCTGAGTTCAAATGTTACGGGAGAGACGGGGAAAGTTCCGCAGAGGGTGGTCCCTGTGATGTCACTGGACCCAAGGCAGGCCACTCACAGGGTCTGCAATGTTTTCCCTAAAAGATTTACACATGTGAGAACCCGCAGTAGGGGTGACTGCCAAAGAAAGACCAGCAGCCTTGACCTCTCGTCCAAACTCTGGCTTTACTGGGACACAGTGAAGCCTTGCACAGAGGAAGGTGAGCACGAGTTGAGCATAGTAAGGTGCTAGGAAGAAAAACAGGGTCGATATGTACGGAAAATGAAAGGGAGACGTGTGTGGGGGAGAGCTTAGTGAAAAAATCCAGAAGAACGCTTACCCTTACATCCTCACATAAGTGTAGTTCTCTCCCCTCATCAATGAAGCTGCTTCCTCTTCTTCCTCCTCTCATCCTCATTCTCCTCCTCCCTTCCCCTCCTCTTCCCTCCCCACCCCTATTCTTTTTTACACCAGATGGAAATTATATGGTCAAATGCCGAGAACAACCGCCAGTCCCAAGTGTTAGCATCTACAACACAAACCCTGCCCCCAAGGCTCAGAGCACACAATGGGAAAGCCAGACGACCAGAGGACTGTGTCCTCTATGTCTGATAAGGAGTTACATGCTGAGATCTCAACAACATGTCTTTCTAAGCGCGACCTGAGCAGCGACATCACCAGCTGACCTGCCTACGTAGATGGGGGAAATCTCACAGGATCCCACCCCTAAAGAGAAATTAACAGTTGCAAAGAGGAGAATTATTGGTTATCCACTACAAAAGGGTCATGCCTAAAACATACATATGAGCGATTCCAAATGAACTCAGCATACTGTATTTATATATTTATGTATATGTATATATCAATAAAAATAAAGGAAAAATAGGTCATGAACTTGAGAGAGCATAAGAAGGCATGGAAGGGGTAGAGATAGGATAGAGAGGGGGAATGATGTAGGTATAGTTCATATATATGATATTTGAAAATTAATGTAATAGAAAACAGAAGAAAGCAGAAGCAGTAAAGGGAAAGGACAGGACTAAACACATTATTAAGGGATAAAAAGAAACAATCCATCAAAGATGGCAGAGTGTATAGTGAACCAGTCCATTTATATTTGAAAAGCTCAGATCCTGTGAAATATATCCCATGTCAAATATGCTAACATTTTATAATAGAGGCAGGTCTAATAAAAGGAATGCGTCTATCATTCTATCATAGTTGAAAACTATGGAATTGTTTTTCTAAACGATTTCATAACAGTCATAGAAGGCAGAATGATAGGTACTTTAAGGTGTTAATCAAGTTCATCACCGAGGGAAACGCAGTAATTACTATGGTTAAGCCAGAGCTCAATAAATATTATGTATTCATTAGTTCAATATATCATGATCTTCAGTGAGGATTAATTAATCTAGAAATTTCCACACAATTTTAATTATGGTAGGCCGAGTTGGGGTGTGTAGTTTGGTGACAGAGCAGTTGTGTAAGTATGATAGACATGCATTTCCAAAGGCTACTGATTAGCCAAATAACACCAACAGACTGGTGTTTTCCATGTGATGTTGGTTTTATAGGCATGATGTCCTGGTTGGGTGTTTTGTTATTGTTGTTGATGATGATTATGTTGTTAACTTGATATAAGCTGGAGTCAAATCTCAACAGAAACCTCGATTGAGGCTTAAGATAAAAAATTGCCTTCAGCAGATTGCATGTAGGCAAGTCAGAGAGGCAATTCCTTGATTGCTAATTGATAGAGGAGAGACCAGTCCACGGGAGCGATGTCACCCCTGGGCAGGTGGCCCCATGTCATAAGAAAGCCATCGGAGCAAGACATGAGCTTTTTCACTGGGAGACAGCCATTGCTCAGGCAGAGAAACGCTGCGGTCTCCCAGTATTTAAGTATGAAATTAGTTTATCTTCGGAATATATCATGAAATGCTTGATTTTTAAAAACTGCTGTTTGAGTTTCATAAAAACATCAATGATTTTTGGCTTGAGATTAGGATAGAATTTCCAGTGATTTTTAAATTATCCCTAAACATATTTCTGTCAGCTTATATAACATATTTATTTATGTCAAGTGGCCTCAGTATTGAAAATTTAAAAGTCAAACTGTCTACAACTCCAAAATACATTAAAGATGCTTATATCAATTCTTCAGCTACTATTGAATTCTTTATATAGATATAGATGCTTCATCAGTTTCATAAATATGAAATTTTCCTTTAGTTTTCAATGGTCTAATCATATGTCAAAGAATTGTCTTAAAGTAATTTTTTAAGATTCATTATCAGTAAGTGTTTGAATTTTATATACTGACTTTATGACCTAGAGTCAAACATATTTTCTCCAGAATAAAGGGTCCCATATTTACTTTTAAATTTTTTATTGGGGGGCAGATGTGCATGTTCACATGTTACATGTAAATGTTTCCACAGAGGCCAGAAGAGGGTGATGGATGTACCCAGGCAGGAAGTATAGGCAGGGCTACCAGACTAGGTGAATGCTGGCAAGAGACTGCTTTGAAATGTCCTCATATACATGAATTACCAGGTACTGACTGGTTTTGTGTGTCAACTTGACACAGGCTAGAGTCAGCAGAGAGAAAGGAGCCTCAGCTGAGGAGATGCCTCCATGAGATCCAGCTGTAAGGCATTTTCCCAATTAGTGATCAGTGGGGAGGGCCCAGCCCATGGGGGGTGGTGCCATGCCTGGGCTGTGGTCCTGGGTTCTATAAGAAAGCAGGCTGAGCAAGCCACGGGGAGCAAGCCAGTAAGCAGCAACCTCCATGGCCTCTGCGTCAGCTCCTGGCTCCAGGTTCCCGCCCTGCTTGAGTTCCTGCCCTGACGTCCTCCAGTGATGGTCTGTGATCTGGAAGTGTGAGACAAACAAGCCCTCTCCTCCCCAGCTTGCTTTTTGGCCATGGTGTTCCATCTCAGCAACAGAAACTCTAAGACAACCACACTACCTTTAAATCCAGCCTCATGCAAAACCCCGGACACAGACAGATTACAGAGAAGTTCTTTGCCTGAACAGAACTATGGGTGTTACGGGCAGGTTTTTCCCGCCGGCTGCCACCGGTCCTGCCGCCACAGGTCCCGCCACCACGTGAGCCCCAAATAACTCTCAGAGACTCTGTATTTGATACAATCCTGTTGGCCAATGACTATCATTGTTAATGGGCTAGCTCTGTCTTAATTATTAACCCATTTCTACTTATCTAAGTATTTCCACGTGGTCATCTTATCCAGGAGCCACCGGCATCTTCTTTCTCCCAGGTCTCCATCTTGACTCCTCCTTCCCACTTCCTCTTTCCTCCTTGTCTCCTAGCCCCGCCTATCTAGTTTCCTATTGGCCAACGGGGCTTTATTAATTAACCATTATGAGAAACATATTTACAGAATAACATCTCCCATCATATGGGTCTCCCAGTGAAGTTGGAATGCACACACTACACCCTAAAACCTTGTGAAAATCCCACGAGGGAGCACTGTGAGGGCCTCTGTCAAGTTACAAGGGATAAAAGATGGTAAGACAATTATGCCCAGTTAAGTACTTAATGAAGGGCTTGCAAAGTACACATTGCAAGAATAATATTCATACTTGTTTAATTAGTGCTGTTATTTCTCAACTCTAAATATTAAAGTACTTTATTTCCTACATATATTCTTTACCAGTAATATCAGGAACAGGAGACATAATAGCATCCATTTTGAGTAAATGTCTCCAAAGGGAATTCACAATGCTAAAGTCAAAATAACACACACACACACAAAAAAAAACAATTCTAAATTAAGATTTTCATTGTTTCCACCAACAAAATTTTCATGCTGGGAACCTCCTTTTCTTTCCCCCTGTGTTCAAGATAGCAGCCATATTTCATTGTGAGAGATTTGATGCCAATAGTTGAATCAGTCTGTATTTTAATTTAGTATTTCCTTCAGACATTCTTTGAACATGTGTCAACAGGAAAGAACATGCTTCAAAATCCACTCCTGCTCATGCCTCGCTTGATAACCAAGTGAAGTTCAGAGCGCGTCTTTAACTCCCTCTGAGCTTTCTGGATTTTGACAAGAAATACCAACTCTGAAGAGCCTCATGTTTCAAAGCCAAATCGGGCTGTGGGGACCCTTCCTTTTCCAGTTTGAATGTTCCCCTCGCCAAGGATTTATTGTTAGGAAACACCACGCAAGCCAGAGGACATTGAAGTGTTCACTCTCCACTGAGGGCTCATTTAGTGTTTCTTAGCTGTTAAAAAGCCTCTGAATTGGGCGTTGGTAGTGCACACCTTTAATCCCAGCACTCAGGAGGCAGAGGCAGGCGGATCTCTTTGAGTTCGAGGCCAGCCTGGTCTACAGAGTGAGTTTCAGGACAGGCTCCAAAGCTACACAGAGAAACACTGTCTCGAAAAACAAAACAAATCACCACCACCAACAAAAGTGTCCGAGAATGCAGCGTAGCATCTCTGAGATGAGGTGCCTGGTGTGCTGATACAGATGGAGAGAATTTGGGAAAAGAACAGGTATTGCACAGGTAAAGCTAGGTGTGGACTGATGTTCTGATTTGGCATATCGTTATGCTGCAGACAAGCCCGGAGGCCTTGAACTGCTCTTGCCTGGGAGATGTATCGAATGGCCACACCAGAAACGCTAAGACAGACAGGTTCCTGCTACATATGTGAATGCTTCATGGGAAAGTGACTGGAAAATTACTTAAGTTTGGTCTTCACCCAGGAAGTACTATTTATGAATTAAACATCTCTCTGAAGAAGAAAATAAAACCTCACACCCTGAATGTCACAGGGAAAGTCTAGGGCTGCTATTCTACAGATTACGTTAGCAAGCACACACATGCAGTTTTGATGAAGGAAACTAGACAGTAACACAGCATCACATTAGGAAGGAAGGTCACCCCTCAGTGGCATGACCTTTGTGCCCCTAACTTAGGTTTAGAGCAAAGTCCTGTGGAGTCAGAGTCAGGGACACACTCAGTGTGTTCTAAGGTGGCGCACCACTGGGTAACAGTTATGCAAAGGAGTCAAAACCACAGACGCTTGGAGAAGCCAAATCAGAGGGCTCAAAGTTCCAGAAGACCAGAAGGGGTTAGGAATTCATGATTCAGGAAGGAGGAAGACTCTCCTACAGGGATGGAGGGTTCTCATTTCCAGACATCTAGAACATTCTTCACTGTGTAATCTTAAGCCTTTGATCCCCAGGATGTTGTTTTGTGAATGTGCCAGAAGCAATCAGGAACTAGGAGAGTCTAGGGAGAGGGATTATGAGCCTCTCCCTTGGAGGAAAGTCTCAGAAAATTGACGGAAACAATCTGTGGGTCAAAACCCAACACACAGTAAAATGGTATTTTATTTAAAAATATTTTTTTTTCTGGGACAAGTATCTTAATTCTCAATTTTAAAAGTAGCAACAGCAACTATTGGCAACAATTGACATTGCAAGCTATATATTCAAGTTGCTAAATAAGGTTACTCTTCCTGTGGGAACGCGAGAGACAAAACAAGCTGCCGGCAGCCAACGCTTTGCCAAGTGGATCAGATGGAAGAGGAGTTCTAGTAACAAAGGCTCCGTCCCTGTTAAAACGCATTTTACGGATGGAGAATGGAGCCCTGGTCCCGAGACAGCATCAGCTCAGAGTGAACGCAGAAGAGGTGCCAGAGGTGAGCAATCAAAGTAAAGACGCCACAGACGGAGGTCACGAGGCCACACGGTTATTGTTACCATCACTTGATGAGTGAGTACAGCGCTCTCACCCAAATCCGTATCCCTTTATAAAGCCTGTGTGTTTTTCAAGGCAAATGTTTAGTTGACATGACAGAGCTAGATTCAGTGAATAGTCACAGGTCCTTTATGACTCTAAGTTCCTGAGTTAGAGAAATAACTCCGATGATTTGGGAAGGGGGAGGCAGGAATATCTCACCTAATTACGGAAGTCAAGGGTCCAGTGTTTACGCTGTATTTCTTTCAGGATGTTTTAACACCCTACTTGGGCGACAAGTACAGAATTCAGGATCTTAAAGCTGAACGACGCCTACTCCAATAAGTTGTCGTCAGGAAACTGATTTCGCTTAGGTGTTTCAAATGGACACGGTTTCAGAAAGGGCGCCCTCACAGGGGTGTGAGCAGGACAAGAGGCTGCTGGCACTAAGGAGGGTTGCCGCTGCGCCTGTCTTTCCACCGACGGAGAAGCCCACAGAGCAGGAGGATGAAGATTAAAGCCAGCAAAGGGCCAGGCAGTGGTGGCGCACACGTTTGATCTGAGCACTCGGAACGCAGAGGCAGGTGAGTTCGAGGCCAGCCTGGTCTGCAAAGCAGGTTGGAGGACAGCCAGGGCTGCACAGAGAAACCCTGTCTCAAAAACAAAACAAAACAAACAAAACAAAACAACAAAAAACAAACAAACAAACAAACAAAACCCAACAAAAAAACCCCCCAGAAAGCCAAAAACAAACGAAAAACAAAAAACCAAAACAAAGCAAAACAAGGCAGGAAAGAAGTATGTGCTCTTTCTCCTTCTCGGATCTTCTGTACTTTCTTCTCAAACGGACAGAAGCTGGAAGGCAATGGATTCTGGGTAATGTCTGGTACACACAGGGCACAGAACAGGGTGGGAACGGAGAGAGATTGTTTCTATTAGAGGTGGTAGATGGAGACAAACCATGTGGTACATGAGAAAGTTGTACTTTGCACTTAGACAGGAAACTGTAAATTCTTTATCTACTACAGGCTTACCCTGGAGAGTGAGCCTGCCAGCCTCCCCAGAATGGGGGTGGACAGTGGAGGCCCCAGTGCGTTCAGAGACCCATCCTGGCCAGTTGTGATCGTGCTGGTGGAGGGTCCCCAAGTGAAAATGCTGGTGTGAAAATTCTGCAGCTGGCTGCAGCGTCCTAGAGACTCGAGGCTGAGCCCACAGCTCCCGTCACCTTGGGAAGGTCAGCATCTCCCAAGAATGAATTGGCGGATTGATGGGTTGGGCTGGATCTGAGGCATTGAAAGATCATCTTACTCTGTGTCCAGTCTCTTCTCACCCCAGGGAAGTTGCTGGAAGACTGTGATATCCCAAGTCTGGCTCCACTGCTTTAGATGGTGAAACCGATGTTTCTCAGCCAGCCCTGACTTGCCAGATCTGATCTATGTGGGTTACACTGCCCTTTTCACTAGATTACACTGGATGGGAGTCCAGAGAAGCAGGGATGGGAACAAACACAGACAGCTCTCTCTTCATCAACCTGCTCTCCGGAGTCCCGTTGATCACCTTGAAAGTCAGTTCATGAGGCCACGCCCAATGAACATTACTCACCTTCATCACCAAGGGAGAAGACGAGGCAGACAGCTGTTGAAAGTTATGTTCAGAGTATTTTATACTAACAGCATACCTACCCCTTGGATCTCCATGGACAGACATCATCGTGGAACAGAGAATCATAAACAGAAAAAGCAAACAGACAGACATGCCCACGAGATGCATAGTTACGTAACTACACTTGAGAAGATTAGTTACTTCTTTGTGATGCTCGGTGATGTCTGTATTTATTTCTGAATACTTTGGAAATTGCTCTGCTATGCCTTTCATCCCTCTCTCCTAAAGAGGGTTTCAACTTTCATTCATTTTGTTTGGGGGAAGGTATTATAACATGAGGCTTTTCATTATCCCACTGAAATCCCCGTTGTCTAAGATCCAAGTGGCTATAGCAACTAAGTCTCCTGCTGAACCTTCTTCTAGACTCAATCCTTGAAAAATTAGTTGGGCCAGATTAGAGAAAGCTCCGTGAAATGGCTCTTTTCGCTTCTGAGGGGCAGGGAGCTGTAAGGCTCATCCATCCTTTGATCCTCTGTGCCTCCTCTGAGCCCATGACTCATCTCATCCAAGGTCTTGTTTCTCAGTCCTTTGGAGACTGTTGGGGTGTTATAAACAAGGCCCACTCTGGTGTTCAGGCTCTCAGCTGCATTCTGCAGTCTCCCTAACCCCCAAGCCCCAGACAAATACTGAGGTTTCCATATATGTGTGTAAGGCTGAGTCTGTTAAAAGAAACCATTGCAGTGGTTTGAGATAACCCTGGCTTTTTGCTGCTCTGTCTATCCTCTCCTAACCCTGGAAAACTTACTGTAAAAGTTTAGTGTGTGAGGACACACAGGAGTGTGCCACATCCCAAGGCCTTCTCTGCTTACTGTTTTCTTCCCAATGTCCACCCACTTTGGGGCTTTAAGGACACCAAGAATCATGGGTTTATAAGAAATGGTCCACCAGGGGACTCTCTTGGAGTCTTAGCCATCGTCCACATCATCATCAACAACTTTGAGTGACCACTACCTGTCGGGCAGTGAGCTGTAAGAGAACTTGAGGAAGATATTCTCTGGGTCCCCTTTTCCATCTGGGAGCTCTAGGTTCAGATGCAAACAGCACTGTTAACTCCAAGGTGTGCATTTTATATGGTGGGCAAACCGGTTGCTTCTGCTTCCTGTAATTTCAGACAGAGGAGTAGGGGTCATGAGGAGTGGCGATCTGGGTGCAGCGAGGAGGCAGAATAAGGATAAACAGACCGTGCGTGTATCATCCTCCATGGCCGTGTAGTAATATGATATTGCAATTGCCTCCAGCATGCTTGGCTGAGAAGGGGTGGAAGGAGAGAGCATCCCCAAGGCCCCGTTTCCTAAACTCCTGTGCCACTAGGAGAACGTTAGGAGAACGTTGTGATGGTAAAGGCTCTGCCACTCACTGTACTCGGAAGGCTGTGGCTTTATGCTACCTATGCTACCCTCTGAAAGTTGCCTTTTTTTTTTTTTTTTTTTTTTTTTTTTGTAAATCTAAAGGCTATATCACGCCATGTACTTCTGGGCTGTGTAAGATCTGAACTAGGCATTATGAGGACCATGACACTGATCACAGACTTGACTTTGTTTATTGGGAAACATGAGGCACCTGTCACGTAGAGGCTATGTAAGAACAGACCTGACATGCAAAGTTGGGTGACAGATGAAATCTCTGAAAGATGAAGGCACAGAAAGGCCAAGCCAGAGGGATGCATGAAAACCCAGCATCCAGAACTGTGTGACAGAAAGCTTTGTTGTTACAAAAACCATCAGTTTGCAGCGCTTTATAAAGGCCTCCAAAGTAGCTGACTGACCTGGGCACATGGACACAGAATTTGCCCTGGTTGATGTCTATGGAAACCAATCCTGGGCGTATTTACACTGTGTTTATAAATATAACTACTGTAGAGCAAGATCAAGAAAAACTAAAGGGTTTTACAAAGTATTCACTCTAGATGTAAATGATTTTATTTAAAGATATATGTCACAGTTTCAACTCACCAATTAAAAAAGCCCTGACTTGAGTTTACCATTGTCCCTGAGCCTCTTCTGAAGTCAGACTTTTCCTGAATTGAATACACTCTAGCTCAGAGCTTGGGTATACTAGGGTTTGAATCAAGCTTCTCCCTTCCTGTATCCTCGCTTCAGCTAGTAAAGGCCTCTACTCTGTCCTCTGAGGGGTGTGTGGGCGGCTCCTCTGTCCTCTCTGAGGGGTGTGTGGAGTTTCTCCTCTGTCCTCTGAGGGGTGTGTGGGTTTCTCCTCTGTCCTCTGAGGGGTGTGTGGGCATCTCCTCTGTCCTCTCTGAGGGGTGTGTGGGTTTCTCCTCTGTCCTCTCTGAGGGGTGTGTGGGCATCTCCTCTGTCCTCTCTGAGAGGTGTCTGGGTTTCTCCTCTGTCCTCTGAGGGGTGTGTGGGCGTTTCTCCTCTGTCCTCTGAGGGGTGTGTGGGCGTCTCCTCTGTCCTCTCTGAGGGGTGTGTGGGGTTTCTCCTCTGTCCTCTGAGGGGTGTGTGGGCGTCTCCTCTGTCCTCTGAGGGGTGTGTGGGGTTTCTCCTCTGTCCTCTGAGGGATGTGTGGGGTTTCTCCTCTGTCCTCTGAGGGGTGTGTGGGCGTCTCCTCTGTCCTCTGAGGGGTGTGTGGGCGTCTCCTCTGTCCTCTCTGAGAGGTGTCTGGGTTTCTCCTCTGTCCTCTGAGGGGTGTGTGGGGTTTCTCCTCTGTCCTCTGAGGGGTGTGTGGGCGTTTCTCCTCTGTCCTCTCTGAGGGGTGTGTGGGGTTTCTCCTCTGTCCTCTGAGGGGTGTGTGGGCGTCTCCTCTGTCCTCTCTGAGGGGTGTGTGGGGTTTCTCCTCTGTCCTCTGAGGGATGTGTGGGCGTTTCTCCTCTGTCCTCTGAGGGGTGTGTGGGGTTTCTCCTCTGTCCTCTGAGGGGTGTGTGGGGTTTCTCCTCTGTCCTCTGAGGGGTGTGTGGAGTTTCTCCTCTGTCCTCTGAGGGGTGTGTGGGCGTCTCCTCTGTCCTCTCTGAGGGGTGTGTGGGGTTTCTCCTCTGTCCTCTGAGGGGTGTGTGGGGTTTCTCCTCTGCCCTCTGAGGGGTGTGTGGGCTTCTCCTCTGTCCTCTCTGAGGGGATGTGTGCAGAAGAAACCACTGTTTGGTACTGGGATGCCTTCAGCTCTCCCCTTTGAACATGAATGGCTGACAGGCCTTCTGTCTTTTAGGGCGAAATATCTGAGTTGGTTTTCAGTCACACATGGATCAAATGACAACTTTGGTGGCTGGAACCTCTCACACTTTCCATCCCCCTTCCAAACAGCATTACTCAGTGCTTTTCTCTTCAGCCCCTTTGAAGTTCCGCTAAGGATTCCCTGGCAGGGTCAGGCACCCTACATTTTCTTAGTTTAGGTCTAGAAAAGGGGGGATGACTGGAAGGTGTTCATTCATAGCCTTAAAGTTTTGTCATGTTCAATTTTTAAAAATTAAAGCATTAATATTGAAAAACAAATATCAATGCTCAACAAGGCAGCCCCAGACAGAAATGGTTGTTCGCCTGCAGACTAGCTTTCTGAACTAGACTACACGGAAGCCAAGCTTTTGATTTGCTACCTTGAGAACTACTGAATTCCTTTCATTCCTGAGAGCACTGTTTGGTGTTTTATTCAGCGAGTGCTTCCTAAATATATTTACAGAGGAAGGTAGGCTCAGCATGCTGTCTGGGAAATGGTGGCAGGGGCTCAGGCTCCTGATCTACTGTTACAGACACAAGCTGCCATGTGTGTGTGCGTGCTTTGGAACCGAGAGTGGGCTATTAAAGTTGAGTTTTACAGCACATGCATCTTAACCTCGAAATACTTCTAGTCAGATCAAGTTAGGATGATGTTTTTCAGGCAGCTTGCAAGAGTATGGTCTTAGATTTCGTAATATAATGTTCTAGAAGGAGATTAAAGATGGATAAATGGAATGCATTCTGCTACTGAGCAAACCAATAGCTACCATATTTCATTGACTCTCAGATGTCAACAGGGTGATGTATGTCATCGGTCTGTGTGTCTGTTAAGGAAGGAAAATATTCATCCAATTATGCGCTGACATAATACTTTCATATGCTTTCATTTTTTAAATTTACAATTGTTTAAAATACTGTCTTTTGGACATAGATTTGCTTTTATTATTTACATGAAGTTTGTAAATTCATAAGATGAAGCATAAGGGGGCCAGAGAGTTGGCTCAGTGGTTAAGAACACTGACTGATCTTCCCGAGGACCTGGGTTCAATTCCTAGAACCCACATGGCAGCTCACAATTGTCTGTAAGTCCAAGAACTGCCACCCTCATACAGACATACATGCAGGCAAAACACCAGTGCACACTTTAAAAAATTAAAACAACAACAACGACAAAAAACAAATTCAGCAATGGTTCAAACATTCCTAGGATGTTTGAATTCACATCCAAGCCTTCAGAATTAGTGTCTCTATTTATTTGTTATTTATTTATTTATATTTATTTATTTATTTATTTATTTATAAATAGATGATCTTATGGCTATAGGGTCAGTTCCTTAAATGAGAATGCCCACTGGTGCCTTTAGAATCTGTTCTGGATAATTGACATCCACCTTGAAGGTTTTAATGAGCTCACAAAGGCAATGACAGTGTGAAGATGAGCTTCTCAGAGTCAGCAACACATGTTAAAAATTCACCCACATAATATAATTAAAGATCCTAAGCGGACCCCTTACAGATAGGTTTCTTTTCTGTTAGAAATTCCCAGAGTAATCCCTGTATATTAATCTTAGTAAAATGGTGAGCTATGATTTAAAAAAAATCATTAGTTTGGAGGCTTCTCAAGGTTCTGAGTTTCTAAGAATTAATTGGTTTAAAACAATCCCCAGTCCTACAGCAGACATGCCGAGCTGGATCCTCGGCTGTCATTTCTGACAAGCTCCTTAGCCTGCTGTACTGCAGACAGCCTGTTGACTGGGACACCCTCGGGTGCCACGTTGAGTAAGCTTTCAGATTATAACCCTGCAAACTTCGCAGCGGCCATGGCAGTCAGCAGAAAGAAGTGCTCTTCCCCCCCCTTTTTCTTTTTTAGAAAGTGACAACATGGCCCTTTGTTTTCAGCATCCCAGGGTAATAAAACCAAGAGGTTTTGACCTCAGATTAAAGACTGAAGCTGCTGGTTCACCCTAAGTAAAGGGCTTTGAAGTTATTCTTGGATCTTGGTTTTGAAAAATATTCTTTTTATGTCAATCATTTATTTTGCCTATGCCATATAAAAGGCCAAGACCCACATCACCAGACCAACTAATGGATCTGCTGAGGTGGTCCTGATCAATATTTTATTATAGAGGGGTCAGTCCAAGTTCAGGCAAGGGAAGTGTCATGTTATTCGAGAGACAGAATAGCACAATCATTTCCTATGATTCTTGTGTTAATCAGAAATCTCAGCCTTTCCAAAATTCCTAGGGAAATTCCTAAGTATCTTAGCTGTAGCCTGTAATGCCGCATATTAAAGTCATATTTTATTGTGTCTCTAATGTGACTTATTAAGCTGTGTTTTATTGTGTCAGATGGTTCTAATGTTTAGCTGACTTCCAGAGCCTAAACTAATGCTTTAGTCTCTTAGGAAAATTATAGCATAAACAAACAAACAAAACCAAACTCCCTTAAACTAAAACAGAAGTCG
Source organism: Cricetiscus sungorus (assembly GCA_030556225.1). NCBI lineage: Eukaryota > Metazoa > Chordata > Mammalia > Rodentia > Cricetidae > Cricetiscus > Cricetiscus sungorus. The sequence goes on along the minus strand of JANBXA010000171.1, from coordinate 1,791,267 downwards.
GATGAACTGTCTCATCATGCATGTTGGAATGAGGTAAGGAAGATCTCTATGAGATGGTTGAGCCTTCCTGGGGGAGAATTCTGAACCAATCGTATGGTCTTTTGTAAACTATTGAATGAAAGAGTGATCTTTCAGGAAGTGAGATGGATGGAGGAATGGGTAGAACCTGGAGCTATAGTCCTTAGCTTGTTCCTTTTCGTGATGCCATTTGTTTTGTAAGAAAGATAGAACAAGTTAGAGTTGAACATGGTTTTGTGTCTCCCCTTTATCTCACTATGAAAGGAGACTCCATGCCCGCCAGCAAGTTTGGTTGACGTCCTGCAATGACTTATGGGGAATGGATCCTTGCACTGGGGCCTCTAAGGCAGAGCTACGCTGGTATTCACATCGCTTCTTTTCTGCATATTGTAGTGGCATTTGGTGTTTCTGGATTCGGGTCCATACTTAGAGGAGCAGGGTCACTGTGTGACAGGAATCTCTTATAGAGAGATAAACCCAGACCCCAATAAAATGGACTGGGTTTCATCTGTTCCCCAAAAGCTCATGTACTGAATACTTGTTTCTCCACTGTAGCAGTGTTTGGAGTGACAGGGTTTGAGGGCTCCCACTCACCCATAGCTAAATCGGATGTGGGGAGGTCGTAGAAGCTGAAAAGGCAGGACCTACTTGGAGGAAGTAGGCTTTGCTCATGAACAGGGCACTTTGCATCTGATACCTCTAATCTTTGCTTCCTGGCTGTCAAAGAGTGAACATCTCTTGCTTTCCCATATGCTCCTTATCATGATGTCCTGTTTCACCATAGGTCCAGAAGCAACGGAGCCAAGTTACCGTGGGCTGAAACCATGAATCATACCCTTTAAATCATTTTTCTCAGGAATTTTACCCCTGAGAAAGAACTTGGCACTCACATTATGAAAGAGAAGCATAGTTACTGGAGAAACTTACCCTGACTCTTTAGGTTAGAGCCTGTCAGAATTGGGAAAAAAGCTGGGGGGGCACCTTTTGAGTAGTGACAGCTCTATATGCCTCCAAGTCTAGACCATGCAGCCCTGAAGAATTCTGACCCTGTGAGCAAAGTTAAGTTTCTAGATTTTAGTGGGGTTAAAAAACCCAACAACCTGATTCTATAGGTGTTTCCATAGATCCCACAAGAAATAATATCTGGATGTGGCAAGGTAGCAGACACAGTAGGCATCAGCTCATCTTTCCATGTTCACTTACAGACTTCATGCTTACGGTTCTTGAAGGGCTCTTTACTCTAAGCCACTGTGATGGTTCTCCAGCTCTCTGCTGCACAGACCTGCTCATGAGGACAAATCAAAGAGCCAGCATTCCTGCACGAAGCCTAATTAAGATGCTGTACTTCACTTCACTTTGCTATGCAGATATAGTTTTTGAGACTAGTCTGAAAATTGCATTTAGTCTTGAAATAAATTGCCTTCCTTAAAAATCAAAACTTAGATAACTGTAGAGATCATTTTTGGAATACAAAAATTTGCTTCAATACATAAGTTCATTTTTTTTTTTCCAAAGAGTGAAGCAAATCTTGGTCTGGGGAGATATCTTACTAAAGTGTTTTCCACATATACATGAAGACCCAAGTTTGGTCCCAAGACTCATATAAAAATCTTGGTACATGGTTATAATCCCAGCATTGAGAACTGGAGACAGAAAATTCTTGGTGGCTCACTGGGCTAGCCACCCAGCCCAGCCAGTGAAGGGTCCCATCTCACAGCATAAGGTGGGCGGTCCTGAGGCATGCTAACCAAGGTTGTTATCTTGCCTCTATATGCACTTGCATACACATACATCTGTGTACACATACACACCTGCAAACAGCAAGTGCACACACACACACCACACACACCACACACACTCACACACACACACACGTGCACACACCACACACACACACACTCACACACACACACACACGCACACACACACGCACAGACACACACACGCGCGCACACACACAGACACACACACACACAGAGACACACACACACACACACAGACGCACACACACACGTGCGCACACACACAGACACACACACACACACACACACACACACACACACACACACACACACACACACACACACACACACACCAACAAGGCAAATTCTCAGAACTAGACTCTTGCTCATAATGGCCATGATATCCTCATAGCCCTGGCCCTGTCTAGTCTTCTTAGCTCATTGCTGAGGAATCAAGGTGAGGTCTAAATCATCTGGCATGTGGCTTTCTTAGGACCATATAGTTCGGTAGTAGCTAAGATGTTTCTAGAACACCTACAAACTGTTCCCATGTCTTTGACTTAGACAGCTAACCAGCGGCCACCATGATTCTCAGCTGTTTCACGGCAAGTGTCCTTCATCCAGGTCCTGTGACTGCGGGGGCTTTCGTACACTTCTAAGGCTGGCATGTCAAGAGGACAAAGCAGCTACATAGGAGCCGACATGATGGAGTAACAGTCTAGTCTGATTAATGGCATCTTTCTTGAAGTCTGTATCTCCTTCCTGTGGGAGAACGGTTTTTTTTTGTACGTCAAGAACCTGTTCAAGAGCCCGGCCCTCACTTTGATTCTCTTGGTAGAAAGAAAGTGAAAAGGAGGGAAATGGGTGACCGTGTTTCTGAGTTTAGTAGGTGCTACTACGCGCTAGGCCTTGCAGCGGGCACTTGCGGACATGGATGTTAGAGCTGATATGGAAGCAGGGAGATTTTAGGCGCTCCCTCCCACACACACACAAATTAAACTGAAAATCAACTCTAATATACCTAAAATATTCTTGTAAGTGCTTCCCCTTTCTCTTTGGCAACATTCTCCTTTAAGTCTGCCTTTGTAATTCAAATCAAATCAACTTTATCTGGTAGAGACAGTTTATTCAGAAGGCACAGTTAATATGGTACAATTGACTTGGCCATGAACCATCTCTTGAGGGTTTGGAAAGCACACAGGACCTTTTCCACCAGATCTTTGTCTACCCAGAAATAAAGCCTTGATATCTTATTACAAGCAATCATTATGTGGGAAATAATGCACAAATTATCAGTGTATACGACACGGTTAGGGCCGTGAGTTTAAGGACAGAATCACAGTGACTCTTAAAGTGTACAGGATGTACTGGGCTGACAAGCTCTCTGGTCAAATCATTTCTCCGTGCTCTTCTGGAAGACCACTTGCTATCACCTTTGGACTGACTCATTGTAACTTGAGCTTGCTTTCTTAGAGCTGTGAGAGTTTTTTCTTTTTTGATCTTGACAGCGGCTGCCCAGGCTGAGCAGAATGAGAATGTGCCAGCTGCCTGTACAAAGCCAGTCAGCCAGGCAGACCTTAGGCACTGCAGCCTAACCTCTACCTTCACCACTCTCTGCCTGACGATTGAGGTTGGCTTCTTGATTATGATGCTCTGATCTCCTCATGGCCTTTGGGTTATTGGTAACTTCACTGCTTGAGAAGTTGGAGGAGTTAGAAATGTAAAAATCCCATCAGGGTTGCCGTGTCAAAGAGGTTTTTGTGGAGACTTAGAAGCAAGTGATGAGGATTCTCCCCCAAATAGCTTGTTAGGCGTGATGTATGTCCTGAGATAGTTTCTTCATGGATGAACTCTGGCAATCTGCTTTCTGCTCTCTTCTGTGGAATGTGCTTGGCACAGTGTTATGGATTTGGTACCCTTACTGTAAGCTTTCTCTGTCTGGTGCATTTACCAAACATAGTATTGTTTAGTTTTTATTTGTCCTACATGGGGTATGTTTATGGTTCGTGTGGTCTTCAGGTAGAAAACATCCACTTTGTGACTTATACTGGTCCAGCCCAGTATTTCATCCACCTGGGTGACTTTTTGTCACCTGCATGTATTTGATTTTGGAGTTTGTATTCTAGTGTCCTGAGCCCATTGGCCTTAGAGCTGGAGTCCTAACAATTATGACTATGAGATGCTAGAGCAGTTACTTAACCTCTACAGGCACCTGTTTTCTGACATCGAGGATGGAGGTATGAATAATAATACCTAGTTCCTCACGGTGTTTTGAAGGTCATATGTGGTAACCTGTGGTAGCTTCACAGTATTTGGTGGGGGAATCATGGGAGTCAATGAAAAAGGAAAACATTTAAGAAATCACTTTGACAGTCTCACAAAGGCAAGTCCATGTTTTCCCAATATGTGGAATTCAGGGCACAAAGAACTAAGGGTAAGCAGGAGGCTATCGGGAATGGAAAAGGGAGAGTGGAAGGAGGGGTAAGCAAGGGCGACAGAACCCGTAGATTCATGCGCCGCGCAGACCTCAGTGGAGATGTCAAGTGTAGTGGGCAGTGGCTAATGTAGAAACTCCCAAATGGTCGAGGAACAAAGGCGTGTCTGTGAAGTGTTGAGTCGCAAACGGGGAACAATACCACACCCTGCCCTCTAAGATCCAGGGACCCCCGTGGATGGGGGGACACATGGTGGTAAGAGTCAGGGGTCTGGGAGAGTTGCAGGGGACAAAGTGTTCTAGACATGACAAGGCCTCTACACTTGAGCTCAGCAGCCATGGAAGCCAGCAGGAGACCAAGCCAATCTTCCAGTATGGAGGAAAGGCAGGTTCCTGAGTCCCGACCCCTCCTGTACCTGAGGAGTTACTGACAGTTGTTGGTTTCTGGCAGAAGAAGGGTTAGTTTTCTTTAAGGGTACGACCTCTGGTAGGTTGACCAGGGTCGAAGGGATGATCCCATACCTGTAGGTGTATGGGCAGTGCAAATTAGAGTCAACGGCTTACTTTGGGTGGATTTAGGAGGAGTTATGTGGAGGAATGATTAATACATTTATTAATAAAAAGGTTAAAATTGGGGCAATCGAAGGGTTTGATTTGATCACAGTACATTACGTATATGGAAATGTCACAATGGATTACTGTGTGTCAGTACGCAATGAATTACTTTATATAAGTTATATAGACACAAAGAACAGTGCTTGGCACGTGCTGTGGACTTAATAGACCTCACCTGCTGTTACAAACAATGAGAGTCCCAGCTGCAAAGAACACGTTTGCTCCGGGAGAAAGGAGCACAGGGTATCGCAAATAGACGGTCATGAAAATGTCGGGGATTTGGGAGCTAGACGTCTTGCCTCTTTCCCGGCTTCAGCTCCTTGAATCTTTGTTTCTTCTGTCTCCATTCCCCCAATGTACACTGGCAAAACTTAGTCATCGCGTCACATCCAGTGGCTCTGCCGTCTCATCTTTCAGAGGGTTTCTGTGGGTGCCCCAGAGTCTCTTTGTGACAGGCAGGAGTCACCCACGTCACTGGGCCACTTCCTTACCGAGTGGCAGCGGCTTTGTTTCTAGGTGTGAAGCCTTGCCTGTCTTCTCTGACATGGTGCATTCTCTGGTGCACAAACCGTGCTATGGAAGGCCCTGGCCCAGGCACTACTTTGAGAGGGCCATTGTTTTCCTTGGTGGGGCCATGCTCGTTCCCTCCACAGCATAAAGCCCCGTTTCCTGGGGGGCAATGTTTTCCCTTCCCTATGCCTTGTCTTTCTGGAAATGTGTTCCTATGTCCCTGCTGGCTCGCTTGTTTCTTTGGGCTCACTGCCTTGTTTGGCTCTGACAGATGCCAGGAGGTGAGCGGAAGGACTGAGTGGATGCAATCGTTGGGCAAACAGACCCAGTGATGGATGAGCCTTCTGCCCAGGGAGTCTGGGTCGGGAGCAGTCCAACTGATAAGTTTTTCCAGAACTTAGTAATTCAGAAACGATGTCAGGACAACCTTACCTCTTTTTTTTGTTTGTTTGTTTTTTTGATTTTTTTTTGTTTGTTTGTTTGATTTTGGTATTGACTAACTGCTGCACATCTAGCTGGACACAGGGACAGCCACGACAGACTCGAACACAGACAGCATTAATTGCTGTAGAAATAACCGGCGTGTGTAAGGAAGGAAGAAGTCTTTAGAAGGCCTCTATCCAAATATTTTCTTTCTTCTAAGTCTTGGAAAAGCACAATATAACCATTTCTTTTTCCAAATGACCTCATAGTTATTTATTGAGGAGAAATACCAAATGCTTACTATTATTTGATAGATGCTTCTTCTGGCTTGATACTTGTCTGCATCGGTCTCCTCGGGACTAAGGGACATGGGGACAAAGCTACATCCTAAGTGTTGTGCCGGTGTCAGAGCAATTCCTGTGCAGAAAGGAGCTAGCAACCTTCTTTTCCCCCTTCGCAGATGCCCTTGAGTCCCTGAGACGGATGTGAGTGGAGGTTTTCAGCCCTCATGCAAAACAACCATCTAAACATAACAGATGACATCAGCGTGGGCTTTTCAATTCCTGGATGGCAGCGGCGTGTTAATCCAGCCTTCATCCTGGATTTCATAAACTAAAACAAGAGAGGCTGGCAGGAGCTCAGCGCTGCCGCTGGGTTGAGGAAATTGATGACGGAGAAGCATGCGGGCCACACAGCGTATAAAACTCATAAACGTGTAGGCAGAAGCTCAGCTACTACTTTGGACGGCTGCTTCCCGCCAGCAAAGACCGAGACAACAGGGAGCTGAGCCGGAGCCCGCTGGGCAGACATGAAGAGCCTCTTGCTTCTGACCGCCCTCTTCCTACCTGTGCACCTGGCTGTGGCCTGGAGCGCCAAGTATGCCGTGGATTGCCCAGAACACTGTGACAATAGTGAGTGCAGAAGCAGCCTGCGTTGCAAGAGGACCGTGCTGGATGACTGTGGCTGCTGTCAGGTGTGCGCCGCGGGACCCGGGGAATCCTGCTACCGCACCGTCTCAGGCATGGATGGTGTCAAGTGTGGTCCAGGGCTCAAGTGTCACTTTTTCAGTGAAGAGGATGATTTCGGTGACGAGTTTGGTATCTGCAAAGGTAAAGAGCAACCCCTTGCTTCCCACTGTGCAGGGCTCCCCGAGGGCATTTAGTCGGCTTGGGAGGTGCTGTTCCTCCTCCTTCCTCCCCTGAAGTGCCAGGGAGGATGCACAGATGCCGGGTGTGTTTGGTAGAGAGAAGCAGAGCTGCAGAAAGGTTTGGGATGCAGTGTGCAGGAATGCAGCAAGGGCTGCAACATTGCACTCCGCATTTAGATCCGAGAAAGTTGCAGAGGTAGCTTGTGCGGTTTCCTTTTCTGGAAGCCTTTAGAAACTTGACAGGTAGTCTGTTTCAGACGGTTTAGGTGTCCTTTCTTCCCAAGCGGATGATTAGAGAGGTCCTCCCGAGATAACCTCTTAGAGTGGTTTCTAGCTCCAGATTCCACCAGCCTTTGATCTTGAAAGAGTTTCCAGGGAGGAGTGCCTCTCTGGAGCTCAAATATTTCTGTTGAACACTAATACGGGCTAAAGTCAGCCAGCGAAATAACTCAGGTTCGTGTGAGAGTGCCCCCTGAAGAACAAAATAAACCTAATTTTACTTGAAAAAAAAAAATCTTCAGTTAGCCAGATAACAGCAGCTGTTGTAAGACTAGCAGAAATAATAGAAGTCTATTAAAAGGAGCTGATTTTTAGATTTAAAAAATAAAATGATAATCAAGACAGAAACCATAACTAAATGATTTATTGATGTATCTGTGGGACTTATTTTCAAACTTAGTGAAGAAAGTAATATTTATGAATATATAAAAATAAAAGGTGGTCATTAAAAAGTCTCCCAAACATACATGGCATATAATCTCATCATTACATTCTATTGTGATTAAAAGGCAATACAGTTTATATAACACAAAGAAGCCACCCAAGTCAGAAAAAGAAGTCCTGAAATTTTCTAAACAACTCATACGCTATGTGCTCAATATAACTCCATCCTTCCCTGAATGGTCATCACTCAGAACTGAATGTCATTATAATGTCAGAGCTAATGTCATTAGTTCTCATTTTAGAAAATAGCCTATAAATTGACTATCTTTTTGTCTGCAAAATCAACGGAAGCCTTGGAAAGAAATTCTAGAGAAAACGTGGAGGTTTTTATTCTTTGCTTATGTTATTTTTGATTAAGACAACAGGAGGTGGGCTGCTGAGAAAATACTTTGTTTTGGTGAACATACTTATACACATTTCTTTCAACTGAATAGGCTCTGTATTTTTGGGTATTGCAGGGCTTATCTGCCAAGAAAACTGCACCTCACATAAGGAAATTAGGGAGGATGTGCTTAACCCGGTCCTGCCTAGGATATAGTAAGTGTATGTGGGGGAGCTGCTTTTCCCTTGGCGTGAAAACGCCTTTGTAAAAGCGGTTATGAATGGACAGTGACTAAAGACCCAGCTCTGGGGCACAGGTTACTGAACTGCCATTTACAATCTATTTTGAATTGTTCTGTCTGGCATCCTGTGCAGTGCTGGTGAGTTCAGTTTCCAACTTTTTTTTTTTTTTGGATGTTGGGAATAATAGAGTGTGTGCAGTGTTATCCATTTTGGCAGGTGAATTCCAGATTTTTTGTTTTGTTTTGGTTAGCCTTTAGATGTTTGGCCCCATGTTGCTGGCTATCTATTGGGAAGTCGGCATTTATTTGTAGAATGTTTACTATCTGATTGGCACACAGCAACCCACCGGGGGCCACCCTGGACCTGGTACTGGGAACTGGGTTTAGGTTTTCATTTTCAGTATTGCTGAAGACAGTCACATCCTTACCCTGTGCTTTTCTGCCAGAAGGGTTTTCCGGGTCTTTCTTAGGGAATTTCTTCGCAGGGTGAGGAGGGTGTATAGCAGCAGAGCCCTCCATCTTTTGAGCGACAGGGAAAGAGCAGTGTTTCCTTATAAGACCTTTTTTACGTACATCCATCCTGATGATCCAAGGCACTGCAGGGCGGCTGAACACGCCAGGCCCGGAACTCGTCTTTATGCCTGTGCGCTTGTACATCAGCAAGGACATCTCCACGCTGCAGGAATACAGTCTACTAGTGGTTGCCCACCTTCCTAATGCTGGGGTGCTTTACTGCAGTTCCTCTGCTGCTGCCCCCAACTGTAAAAACTATAAAATAGTTTTGCTACTATTATGAATTGTAATGCAAATATTTTTGGTAATAGAGGTTTGCCAAAGTGGCTGTGACCCGCGGGTTGAGAACCAGTGTTGTGTCTGGCTGTTGTTGAGTTAACCTCCTGAGATACTGTTATGCCACAAACCCTGCTCTTTTAATGAGACAGACATCTTCATTTTGTTGTAGCATTTCTCAGTCTAAGTATCATACACTGAGCCTCGTTCTTGGTAGGTGTGCGAGCCCTCGGGCATGTGAACCCGAGCTTCCTGGCTCACTTAGCGTCTTATCTTTTCTGAGAGCTTGATTAGCGGATCCTCTTAAGAGCCAGGGGAGCTGGTGAAGGCCTGGTGCTGCCCCAGAGATAAGGAGCTTTGCGAGTGTGGGGGCAGACAGGAACTGCGCTTTTCAGTCAGGCGGCCTCAGCCCTGCAAACAGTAAACTGTCAACTACCGTAGATTAAAGACACACTCACACCTATCAAACTATTCGAGGAGGTAATGCTTATGTCTCTTTAATTTCCCATCTTCACTGAGCTGTGACCAAGATAACCTGCGAGATTCTGTTGCCTACCCAAAAAACAGAATTAAGGGTGTGGTTGGCAAGAAGCCAGAGTGGGTAAGAGCACCTGCTGTCAGTCAAGAGAACCCAAGCCTCATGGCCCACACAGAAGGAGAGAACCAGCTCAAATTGTGCTATGACTTCCACACACATGTGCCACACGCGCGCGGGCGTGCACACACACACACACACACACACACACACACACACAGGAATACACGTGAACATACATGTGCACACAGACATGCATATGCACACGTACACACAAACACAAGAACACATAAACACACGCATGTACACATGCCTACACACACGCTCTAAATAAATAAACATGTAAAGAAAGTGAGGAAGTGTCTTCGGGGTCCAGCATAAGGAGATTGGTTAGCGTACTTAACTTAGGCCTGAGACAGGTGTTATCTGGCCTTACCGTGTACATTCACATTTATGACCTCAACTTTCAAACTCTGGGGCTTTTGAGGAGTGATTTGCATGTATCAGGGCTGGGAGGGAGGGGTCTTATGCTTAACAAGCGTGGTCTCTCTAAGCCCCACTCTGCCCTCAGACTGTCCCTACGGCACCTTTGGGATGGAATGCAAAGAGACTTGCAGTTGCCAGTCGGGCATATGTGACAGGGTGACTGGGAGGTGCCTGGAATTCCCCTTCTTCCAGTACGCAGCAGCCAAGATGCCCAGCAGGACCGGGGCCCCTCACCCAGGTAAGTGGTGGCCTTAATCTCGGTTCAAATGGATGGGAACCCGTAGGAGGTGGTGTCTATCTGGATGAACGTGGTTCTTTGTTCCCCTTGGGGACAGATGGGCGGTGGTTGAGTTTGGCGGCTGTTGCTACTTTCAAGACAAATCTCATTGATGATTCTGAGGTTGCTATGGCTGCTCATAAAGTTTACTACACTTCAGCGAATTAACGAAGACAAATCTTCCATAAAAAGCAACCAACCAAGATGTGCGAAGTTCTTGGAACTCTTTGACCATGTTTTCGTAGACTCGCTAGACAAAACGATTTCTCTCCCAACTCCACAAAGAGAGCAGTGAGGTAGTTGTTGGATCAGCTTTAAGAGCTACGAGAAACGATATAGAGCCTTTCTCCTCCTCTCCCTTCCTCCCCTCTTCCTTCACCAAATGGAAGCAGTACAATGGAAAAAGTGTGTTTCCATGGATTTTGGAGCTGGTAAGAATGAATCCCTGTGGTGAGATCCAGGGAATAATAGACTCGAGCAAGGCTTAGGTGCTGCTGTGAGCAGCTGTGCGGCTGTGAGCCGTGCACAGCTGTAAGATGATGCTATGCATGCTCATTTAACATGACTATTCCAAATGAAATCAATACGTAAAATGGCATCTGTCATTAGAGCTTATTCTGCCAGTGAATAGAATGGTAATGATGATGTGTTATATGTTTCAAAATTGTTAAAAGACTATATTTAAGATATGAGAAATTGTAAGTATGTGAGGTGATGGATGTGTTAATTTGATTAATCTGATCACTTTATAATCAAATTTTATCCATGCTTAAACATTAATTAAAACCCCCCACTCTTGGGGCTGCAGAGACGGCTCAGTGGCAAGCAGACTGCGTCGTTCTTCCAGTGGTCCTAAGTTCGATCCCTAGCACCCACACCAGGCAGTTCATAACCGCCTGTAACTTCAGCTCCAGAGCAGTCTCTCGCTTCTACAGGCCAAATACTCACACAATCTTCCATCCACAGCTAAATAAAACTAAAAGGCAAGGTTCATGACTATACAGTTATAAGAGGTCATTTAGAGAAAGCAAGAGCCTTCACTCCTAAGTCCTCAAGATTTAGCTACAACAACTACTCATTAATCAATAAACCCTGCCTCCTCCAGATAGAACATAGCCAGTCAGATCAATCTGATTTAGGTTGTGTTTCTGGCCCTTTGCTATTGAAATGAACTAAAGTGTGAAATTCAGCAAATGTGCTAATTTCTCCTGTTACCGTCTTCAGATATTGTGCTTTTAAGTCAACTGGCAGTTTTTAAGTATGACTCTGGTCTTGCGTGTTAAATCTTAACTTATTAGATGAATATCTTTGTGGACAATAATCTGGAGGCTGACACAAGAGATGAAATCGTGTGACTTGACTTTGTAGTCTTTGACAAAGCAAAATATTGGGGCTTAAGACTTGAATAGATGTTTATGTGGTTTTCATATAACACTGTAAGACAAACCCATTAGGGTCGTGAGCATATCTAGTGTTACAGAACCAGGGCCTCCATCTAGTTCCAGAACCTTCTGATTAGCACCGCACTCACCTCCCCCCTCCCCCATTCTCCCAGTGCCTGGAATCTATCAATGGAGACGACCAAGCCGTCTCTCAGATCTGGAAAGTCTTCAAAGGAGCTGTTTACAGGACAGATTTGAGATCTATTTTCTCAGTTTCCCTAGCCATCTCACGCATTTTTAGCTTCTTTTATCTTTTCTTTTTCTTTTTAAACATTAAGTCAGATACTGAATTCTTGGCTACTATATAGAAGTCTTATAAAGTTATTCTGTCACTGGATGTTCATTATATATTAAGTTACACACACAAAAATACTTCTAATCAAAACTAGATACAGAGATTCCGACTAGGACCAGCTGGTTTTCTTTCTTTTTGGATTGGTGATATTAAAAAGACTTTTACTCAAGTAATCTTCGCCAACCTCAGGTTCAAGGGGGGCTGGAGAACGTCTGAAAAGCTTAAACTGACGACCCTGTCTGCTGTGCCTTGACTACACGGGATTCGCCTGTGTGTGTCTTAGAGTCCACTGGGGAAAACATGGCCCCAGTTCTGCCGTGGGCTTCACGCATTACCACCGCACAGGCCCGTCTCAGCCCACCCTTTGGGAGCAGAAGAATTGCCTCAGGTCCACCGTCCGTTCTCCAATTACATGGGAGAACTTGCTACCTGCTGACGGCAGGAGGGCTCACGGATCCTACCTGCCTCCGTTTTAAGTTGTCATCCTTCGTTGACAGTCAGAGCCCAAGATTAGGAATTAACGAGTCCCATTTTTTTAATGAGCTGGGTGAGGCTTAAGAATACCTTATACCCATTTGTCTGGCGGGACACACTAATATTTCACCATTCTATTCTAGGGCCTGCCCTGGGGACACACGCATGTCTCACTCCTCTTAGAAGCAGAATATTTCCCTTTAGAAAACTCTAAACCTTATAAACCTTTCTTGCATGAAGAGCAGGAAGGACAGCTGCCTTCCGGAGTTATACCAAAAAGTGAAATAATTTTTATGCCAGTGAATATAAAAAATCTTTTTTTCTTATACAGTCCTTTAAATTTTTTTAGGTTTATTTTTTACATTCTAATCCCAGTTCCTCCCCCCCTCTCCTCCTGCTCTCCTCCCCCCACTCCCTCTCATCTCCCAATTGCTCCTCAGAGAGGGTAAGGCCTCCTCTAGGAAGTCTACTAAGTCTGTCCCATCATCTCACTGAGGCAGGACCAAGGCACCTCTGCACCCCCACACCCCTGTGTCTAGGATGGGCAAGGTACCTCTCCATATAGAGTGGGCTGCACTAAGCCGGTTTGTGCATTGGTGTTAGGTCTTGGACCCATTGCCAGTGGCCTCATGTATGGTCCCAGTCACATAAAAACCTCTTTAAGAGATCGATTCGTGCAGCATTTGGCCAGTCACTGGACATGTATTAAGCATCTGCGTGTTCCAAGCGTTGCGTTCCATGTTGGGGATACACGTGAAGAAGTGGAGGACTCAGCAAATGAAAGGAAGCCCCGCTTTGATTAAGCTGGAATTCTGGGAATAGAGTGGGATAATGTCAAGGAGAGGACAGCTACATGTACACAGGGCATGGGTGGTGGCCGATGTGGAGAGAAACGTTGCCAAGGGCATTGTCTTCGCTGGAGGGGCAGATCTGTTAAGCACAGTTAGCAGAGAATTTTGAATCGATGACTTATTTTAAATTCCATTAAAAGACAAAACCAAAATAAAACAAACCCATGCTTGGTCTTCAACTTACAGATGTTTGGACATGATTTATGTGCCTTCTACTTTCAGAGCGTGACGCGGCATCCGGGGATGGCAATGCTGTGAGAGAAGAGATCGCTGAAGGGAACGTCGCTCGGCCCTCTGTGCTGAAATGGTTAAATCCGCGCTGACCTGGGCCCCACTTCAATGGCCAACACTCAACCAACATTTTAAGAGCTGTCTAGAGCAGAGACTATGGACATGTACTTGATGGAGATCAAGTGTGATCGAGAGAGGATCAAAAAAACAAACAAAAAAAAATGTAGGCGATATACAACCCATAAAACAATATGACGGAATATTTTTAGATATATGTTAAATATTTAAATGCATATAGATCTGTTAAATGTGTGTGTGAGTGTGTGGGAGATGTCACCAAGGAGCTGAACGAGCAATTGAGATGGTCTTATGGCTAATGAGTAATCTGGTCAAAGCTGGAGAAACCATGGGTCCTTTGACTTCAGTGTACATCCTTGTTGAGATACAGGTTGAAGAAAGAGGATGAGGTGGTAGCAGAAGTTGGGGTCAATACCATTTAGTTCTTCCTTGTGGCAGCTTAAAATTTATTACTTTGTTTTAATTTGGGGAAATAATTGAAGGAATAAGATATTGGAAGGTGGTGGGAGTACCAGTAGCTGCCAAGAACAGAAATGCTATTATTACAGCTACCTGTACCTAATGGGGGTGGGAGGTGAGGATGAGGGCCGGGCAGAGGATGGATATATATTCCCGCCACTGGGTTAAGCACTGTGAGCCTTCCTTGAGAGATCTAGGACACAGTTTGTCTCCTGAGGGACAGGCTGACGGTGATTATTTATGTATTTTTATAAACAAATCTGTTAGTTTAAATATTTCTCCAACACCCATATTTCTCTCATATGTTAGAGAAATTACTGAAGTTGTTTAAAATGGTTAGGGGGAAAAGTATATAGCGTATATGGTTCTCAGATACCCGTATATGAAAACTTGATATTAATGATTTAATTAATATTAATGAACATGTAGTTAATCTAGGCTTATAAATGTTGGAAAACTAACGCTGCATCTTGGGTGAAATTTGAATTTAAATCAGAAGATAACGTTTTATACAGTTTTGGAAAGGAGAGTTAGTCTTCATGAGGAAAAGTATTGATTTTAAGATATTGCTTATTTTCATTTTTTTATCCTTTCAAACTTGGTAGATGAATGGAACTGGGTTCATACCCAGGAGGGCCTCCACACCAAAAGGGCTGTAGCACTAGGTGATGCTGGGAAATATTTGCAAAAGTGTTTTATTTGCCGTGAAGATCTTATTTAAGAATTATTTCATTATTTACTTATATTTTATTCTCAAAGTTCGCCAACAGAGTTGTGAATGTATTGAAGATCCTTGAATGTAAGCAGAATCAGCTGTTGGGTTCCTTTGTTTGTTGAAGAGTACTGATTATTGTTCAATAAAAATGGCACAGCTGTTCCATGTCAACTGGTTTCCCTTCAAATTTTACTCAACCGACACGAGAGCTAATTCACGTTAGAGGACAAGCCTTCAGCTGAAGTTCATAGGGCAGCTTCATTTCTCCTGTCAACATGGGGTGGGCAGGGCATTTCTGTATCCAGAAATGTGGGTCCCTATATATGCATCCATCCTGAGTTTCATTTACTTTTTCCTCCTCCTCCTCCCTCCTCTCTGTTTCTATCTGTGTCTCTGTGTCTCTGCCTCCCTTTCTAAACCACATTTTGGTATGGTAAGTGTAGAGTTAAGGCTTGGAGCATGAGTAGCTGGGTTGCTAAGTGGTGGCTTTGTCACTGTCACTCAAATACTGAATTCACCACGTATCTTGTTTTACTTTTTGTTCCTTCTTTGAGGTTAGAAAAATTCCCACAGAAGAGCCACCATTCCCGATTCCAGGGAGAAATCCCAGTAACGGTCTCACTCTATAACTGCCAACACCAGCCACTCTCTCAGTTCATTCGTCTTCTTGTGTTCTTACTCATAGTCAATGTTAGCACCTAATTTTCATTTATTTCCCAACATTTTTGAAAGTAGATATACCTTTTAAAATGAGGACAATGGTAGATCTTTCAGCACCCCTGGAAGAAGAGAGAAACCTCCACATTGAAACGTGCAAGAACCACACCCCAGAATGGCAGATGTAACTCAGCCTTGTAGACAAATTACAGAACCATTGAAATGAATTGATGCAACATTAGGGAAAAACATCTGTGTATTAAAAAATTCAACTTATCTGAGTTTGCTTTAGGTAGTAGAAACTAGGTGTGAGTGAGATACAAAGTTATATTTTAAGAGGGTATATTCTTACTAAGTTTAAATAATAATAATAATAAAACACCGAACATCTACACTGTCACCCCTGTCAACAAAGTCTCATGGTATCCCCTGAGGAAGTGGAGTGGCTTGAAGTCTAAGCCTCCAGTTCAGTTCTCCCTGAGGTGTGGACGGTGAAATAGAGAGACTGGGCAGGCCCCGCCTCTGTTCCTGAGTCTGCTGTCACCTGCATGTGACCATAGCAAATGAAATCAAGTAAGAGTCGACTCGTCAGCTGGCATCGGCGCACGCCTTTAATCCCAGCACTCGGAGGCAGAGGCAGGCGGATCTCACAATTCAATGGCCATTCTTAGATGCACTAGGGAAAAAGGAAAACAACGTACTTCAGTGGTGTCTGATAAGAGGAAAATTGACCTGATTAAAACATATATATTTCTGCAATGGATAGATGAATAAATAGACAAATAAATGGTAGGTGTGGAAAGATATCGATGGGTAGATGGTCAATGGAAGCCTGGAAGGACGGGTTAGGTGGAGGGGTGGCTTTGTGGGTGCGTGGATGGATTCAAGGATCAGGTAACAGGTCTTCTGTTCCTACCAGGGCAGTCGCTATTAAGAGCCCCACCCCCCTGCACACATATCTCATCTGTTAGTGCTGGGACTATTGGTGTGTAATGTGATTGCAAAAACCAGAAGCCTAAAAACCAGACACGTTGATGAATTGGACATGTATGGTTTCTGTGATGGCACAGATGAAAACACACACACACACACACACACACACACACACACACACACACACACAGAGAGAGAGAGAGAGAGAGAGAGAGAGAGAGAGAGAGAGAGAGAGAGGGAGGGAGAGCATCACTAGGCAAGCAATAATTTTAGGACAACTCTGATGATAGCCTGACTCGACTGTCATTTCTGGTAAGAGGCAATTTGGAAGGAAGCTTCTGTTCCTACCCTGTTTTATTCTTCCTTTTGGATGGATATTTAGATAGAGGTAGAGGATCCACAAAGGCAAAGCCACAGAGTATGGCTGCTTCCTAACACCTCACTCCAAAAGTAAGGTCTCTCAAATGCTAGCATCTCTAGAATCTTCTGGGTCCTTCAGGAGATCACATGCTGCTGACTCAGTAGGTTTTGAGGAGGGGCCCAAGAATGTTTCATTTGAATCACTCCCGGGTACATTCAAGATTCTAGAAACCAGACTTTGAGAATGACTGATACAGGGGCATTTAGATGTTTAGAAATGAAATAAGCTATAACACAAGCTAATCATGGTTAGTCTCACAAAGAACTTGTCACTGCATTTCCATATATATATTAGGAACAATCTTATTTCTCATAGTTCCCTCTCCCTCCCACCCTCCCATGCCCCCCACCAACCCCTCCTCAGCCCACCCCCTATCCACTCTCCAGGGAAAGTAAGGCCTTCCATGAGGGATCACCAAAGTCTGTCTCATCATTTGGGGCAGGGCCTAGGCCCTCCCCTGTGTATTTAGGCTGAGAGAGTATCCTTCCATGGGGAATTGGACTCCCAAAGCCCATTCAAGTTCTAGGAATTAATACTCGTTTCACCACAAGAGACCCCATAGACTGTCCAGGCCTCCTAACTGACACCCACATTCAGGGGGCCTGGTTCAGTCCGATGCTGGATTCCCAGCTATCACACTGGGGTCCATGAGCTCCCCTTGTTCAGGTCAGCTGATTTTGTAGATTTCTCCAGCCTGGTCTTGAACCCTTTGCTCATCACTCCGCCCTTTCTACAACTGGACTCCAGGAGTTTGGCTCAGTGTTTAACTATGGGTGTCTGCTTCTACTTCCATCAGCGGCTGGATGGAGACTCTGGGATGAGGTAGTCATCAATCTCATTATCAGGGAAGGGCATTAAGATAGACTCCACTATTGCTGAGATTCTTAGCTGGGGTCATCCTTGTGGATCTCTGGACATTTCCCTAGAGCCAGGTTTCTCTTTAAACCTATGAGGGATCAGGAAGATTAAGTTGGAGGATGTATAGAGGAGAAGGAGCAAAGAGACAGCTTAATAGAGGTGGGTAGCCATTACAGGCGGCTGCATTTTCTCAGCACTTGTTAGACTTCAGTATTGTTTTGTTTTATTTTCAAGGCAGGGTCTTACTATGTAACTCTGGCCATCGTGGACTCAGACTCACAGAGATCCTCCTGCCTCTGCCTCCCAATTGCTCTGACTAAAACTGTGGACCCCTATACTTAGTAAGGTATACCTAATTTAAAAGCATGGGTAATTTTTTTTCTACTTAAAAAAGGAGTGGAAATTGTCTAAGTAACTTTACACTCTGGGTGTTGGCTGTCATGGTATATGAAATCCCAGCAGCAAAGAGGCTGAGGCAGGAGGATGTCTAGTTTGAGGCACTGTCTCATAAGCAAGCAAGCAATTAAAAACAACCCTTGGGGACTTTGTAAGGACAGGTAGGAGAACATAAAAGGAAAGGGAGGTGGAAGACGCGGATACTCATGAAGGTACAAGATAACGTGTTCTTACGGAAGGGAAGACACTGAAGACGCCCAGTCTGTGTGTGTCACCCAGAGACACAGCTGAGCTGAAATGTCTCAGGTGTTCATGGAGGGGAGGGGGGGATGGAGGCCTGTCGGAATGGCGTGAAAACGGTGTGACAGGTGGGCGCTCTTTCCAGAGGGCGGCTGAGAAGGGCAGAAGGCAACAAGCCAAAGCTTGTTTCTTTCTGTCCCCCCCACTCAGCAGCAGAGAGTTGGCAATGTGTGTGCGGGGAGGGTGATGGGAAATGGTGGTAAAGATAGGCAAAGCTGACTGCTGCCTGAGCTCTGA
The DNA here is from genome assembly GCA_030556225.1 of Cricetiscus sungorus. Classification (NCBI taxonomy): domain Eukaryota; kingdom Metazoa; phylum Chordata; class Mammalia; order Rodentia; family Cricetidae; genus Cricetiscus; species Cricetiscus sungorus. The sequence continues at coordinate 1,772,658 of JANBXA010000171.1, read as the reverse complement.
GCGTCACTGAAGTCTGCTGTTGAGCGGGGTGTGGTGGCGCACAGCTGTGATTGTAGCACCTGGAAGGCTAAGGCAGGAGGCTTGTCACGAGTTTGAGGTCAGTGTGGGTTACAAAGTAAGACTTTATCTCAAGCAATCAAGTGTGCGAGCGAGCGAGCAAGCAGCAAGGAGCCAAAAGAGGACTGTTACTATGGACTTGTCACCATGCCATGGCACCACGCCATGCCTGATTTTTTTTTTTTTTTTGCAAAAATATATGCGTGGATCAGTCAAGAGATCAGCGACGTTTATTTTGTTCTTTGTATCTTTATGTATTTTCTAAAATAAATTCTAGAGGTGTTTTTTTTTTTTGAGTTGGGAAAAAGACTAAGGTAATCTCTACTTTTGGTTATTAAGAATATGGTCCTTTGAGAGTTTTGAGATGTATTTTATCACCTGGACACTCAGTTGCGAAAACGGAGCTTCAGTCCCAGTGGATGGAGACGTTCACATGCACTGTAGCTCTCTGCTGGAGCAGATGCTGTCTCCCTAGGAACAGGCTGGACAACTGGCTGAAAGCACGAATAAAGGCCGTTGGAGCAAAGTGCGATTTTCAGCCAGGAGCTAGCTCACTTTGCACCTATGCTATCTGCTTCAGGGGGGTGGCTAGGCCACCAGGGCTTAAAAACCATTTCCTGACAGCTGTGGAGTTGGTAAGTATTTCCTGTTTTTGTTGTGTCTAGAGAAAACAGGAATTAACAACTTGGAAGTGCCCATCCAACACTCCTGCCTACACGGGCACTTTTCAGTGTGGGACACTCAGTTTCTTAAAATCTCCTTAATGAGAAGCCATTGATGAATAATCTGACCATCGACCTGAAAGGAGGAAGAGAAGTTAGTTCCATAAGAGGGTGGTGGCACCTAGCAGGGTGGGAGCGAGCTAGAAACCCAACTGTGAACCCTCCTCAGCAGATAGAGTGTGCAAGCTGTGAGCATCCTGCCTGTGGCTCTGAGCTGACTGCACAGTTAGCAGCGCATTTTAAAAAAGGTAATTACCCCCTCAGAGTTCTGCGGGAGGACAGAGGCCTGCACGTTTTACATCAGAGAGAGTCAGGGTGGATCCACGGTGTTACTTGGTAGCTGCTGACCTCCGTGCCCCCCCACCCGTGTGTAGTGCCGGCAATGAATTATGTTAATGCTGCAGTGACCTCTATGTATCCTCTCTATAGCCCATTGAGACCCACCGCTGCTGCACCTGCCCTCACATGTTTCTTTTATGATGAATAGAAAACCAACTACTTCAGGGCAAAATTAAAACTATTCATTAAAGGTTAATAGGGCTGGGATGAAATTCACTTAGCATCATTAGAAGCTCTCACAATCCAACAAAGAAGTGGCTATTTTTAAAGGCAAATAATAGTGCTTTATTTAGGGCGACAAACAATTATTAGCATATGACTCTGAAAACAAAACCCCAGAAAGTCACAATGAAAGCTTCAGGGGGATGCAAGGGAGCCCTGCAGATGTGGCACAGGTCCCTGAGGGCTATTTTTAGTTTTCTATTCCTGCCTTTTATTTCAGAGCTTGGCTCGCTTCCTCTGTAGCTTCCCCTTAGCTAATTCAGAGGGTTCTTCCTTATATAATGCATTTTGAGCTCCGGGTAGAAAAGTCCCAGCTCTTAAAGGAAACTGAAGGATGCTCTCTGCAACAGTGAAAATAACACAAGAACGCCCTCACGTTGGTTTACTTTCCAGTTATTTAATACACAAGGACTACTGTGAGGTTACAGATCAGTAGACACCAAAGCCACTTTCTGGTCTCTTTGTCATGACTAACAGGAGGGATTTGAAAATGAGCCCTGTTTTCAGTCGGTTTATTTAAACACAGAGGCGATTTTAAAAATGAGAATCCAGGGAGCCTAAAGTGATTTAATCCTTTACCAGATGACCTCCGCGGAGGAGCGTTCACCGTGCACACAACAGTTCAGAGAGACGGTATGATCAGTGTTGGTCCCTGGCCCTACAGAGATACTGAGTAGGTGGGACAAACCCAACAGAAAGTCAAGAGAACAAAACTTGTTTTTATGATTCTTTGGTTGCAAGTAAAGGAGGAGGAAATAAATAGAGAAGAAAAGGAAGAAGGAAGGAAGGAAGAGAAAGAGGATGAGGGAGAGAGAGAGGAAGGAAGGAGAGAAGGAAGGGAAAAGGAAGGAAGGAGGAAAGGAGGAAAATCCTGACATCTACCAACTTCAACAGAAACGTAATTTATTGGTAGGCTGTGGGATGGTTGCCTCACAAAATGGAAAAGCCCACCCATTGAAAGAAGCTGGCTTGGAAAACCAGAGCTGCATGGAAGGTGAGGGAGGGCAGAGGGTGCCCATCACACTACTCGGCATCCCGACTTTCTGATACCCCTGGGAAGGCAGCCTCAAGCAGCCCAGCCCAGGGACCGGCTTCACTGTGACAAAGATTCCTCCTTGGAGGTCAGTTCAGTTTGGGATGTCCAAAGCCAACTGAAAAAGAAGGGTGTGGAGGAAGGGGGAGTTAGGACGGTTAACTTGATGCCTTCCCTAAGGAGAATGCCGGTGAGTGACATAGGGGGCCTAAGATGTGTCATTTAGCAAAGGTGGTGACTGAAATTCAAAATTCAGGACAAATATGAATTTTTAAACTTGCCCTTCACAACAGTTTCCTACTTGGTCCTGAATATGGGTGGGAAAACTGAGGCTAGAAAGTGTTCAGCAGTCCGTGGTGTGTGTGTGTGTGTGTGTGTGTGTGTGTGTGTGTCTGTGTATGAGTGTGTGTCTGTGTGTGTGAGTGTGTGAGTGTGTGTATGTTTGTGTGTCTGTGTCTGTGAGTCTGTGCGTGTGTGTGCATGTGTGTCTATGTGTGAGTGTGTGTGTCTGTGTGTGAGTGTGTGTCTGGGCAGCTGTGTGAGTGCGTGTGTGAGTGTGTCTGTGTGTGTGTGTCTGTGTGTGTGTCGTGTGTGTGTGTCTGTGTGTGTGTGAGTGTGTGTGTCTGTGTGAGTGTGTGTCTGTGTGTGTGTCTGTGGGTGTGTGAGTGTGTGTGTCTGTGTGTGTCTGTATGTGTGTATGTGTGTCTGTGTGTGTGAGTGTGTGAGTGTGTGTGTCTGTGTGTGTGTGAGTGTGTATGTGTCTTGTGTGAGTGTGTGTGTATATTTGTGTGTGAGTATGTGTGTCTGTGTGCGTACATCTTTGTGTATGAGTATGTGTGAGTGTGTGTGAGTGTGTGTGTGCCTGTGTGTGAGTAGTGTGTGTATCTGTGTGTGTGAGTAGTGTGTATGTGTCTGTGTGTGAGTGTGTGTGTGTATCTGTGTGAGTGTGTGTGTCTGTGTGAGTGTGTGTGTGTGAGTAGTGTGTATGTGTCTGTGTGTGAGTGTGTGTGTGTATCTGTGTGAGTGTGTGTGTCTGTGTGAGTGTGTGTGTGTGAGTAGTGTGTGTGTGTGAGTGCGTGTGCGTGTGTGTGTGTGTGTGTGTGTGTGTGTGTGTGTATGTGTGTGTGTGTGTGAGTGGGTGTGTGTGTTCTTTCCCCTGAGTATATACTCAGCTGCCTCCCTAGACACTCTGTGGCTCTGTGTGGTTTTAAGTGAGGAAAGAAAATGAGCAGGCAGAACCCCGTTTCCTGGGGAAGAACCCGGGTCAGGGCATCAGGCAAATCTCCCCGACCATGTTGTTTACTGGTCAAGGCTCTGGAATGCTGAAATTATGGGACTCTCTTCTTGCGGAAGGGTTTATTTGTGGCGTTTGGAATGACACACCTTCGGTGTGATGAAGGGAACTCCGCTCATTATGCTGTGGGAAAAGTTTTTCCCTTGATGACTAGAAAACATGGGCTTGTTATTCTGAAAAGGAGAGCACATCCTCATTCCACACAAACAATGTCACACAGGCCTGGAGTCGGGCCAAGGCTTTCTATGAATAGAACACAGACAAGAGCCCTGGGCTTTCTTCCCATTTGCTAAGCAATCCCGAGAGCCATTGCCCAGGAAAGGAAACGGCTTACCTGCCCATAGGAGGTATGGACGGAGACTCTCTGATGTCCTCCAGCACAATACTGGGCCAGATTCTTGGCGTAGCATAGCAAGGAAGTCACATGTCAGGGGTGGTGCTGACACCTGTAATCAGAGATGCATCCCTTCTTCACAGCAGAGGCATTCTGTGACCTCAAAGGATTCCTGAGACCATGGATGGTACTGGCTCCTACATATGTTAGTGTTCTTTCCTGTATATACATATGGTAGTGTTGGAGAAAGTAGCAACCACTAACGATTAGTAAAATAGGATGGTTGTGACAGTATAGTGCAACAGAGCATTGCAGTGCCGAACTCCTTCCTTTGGGACATTACTAAGTAAAATTAGGGTTGTTTGAATGTCGAGTGTGGTGATATGATGACAGTCCCGCCACTGAATGATTAATGGGCAGGCAGCACACAGCAGGGATATTCTAGGTGGAGGCCTCATCCAGGGGTGATTTACATCCTGAACAGGACTGGGTTTTGGTGGTTTTAAGTTTGGTCACAGGGCTAAGAATAAGACACCCTTTAAAAGGTAGGAATTGTTTATTTCTGGAATTTTTCATTTAATATTTTCAGGGCATGGATGGCTGTAAGTTACTGAAAGAATGGGCAACAAACGTATAGATAAGGAAGGTGACTGTACACAGGGACAAGATGGCCTTCTGGCTTGGGCGGCGTTGTGTTTGTGGATGTGAGTTTGGACTTATTGATTGCAAAGCACAGAGACCCACCTAACGACACAGCAGTTATGGCTGGCTGGCTAGGGAGGTGTAAAGACACAGAAATCTGGGGTACAATATGTATATGATTGCGTGTGTGTGTGTGTGTGTGTGTGTGTGTGTGTGTGTGTGTGTGTTGGAATGAATGGAACACATGGGAGGGAGGGTTGAGACTGAAGGAGCTTGTCACTGAAGACTCTCAGAGGCTGCCATTCACGAGCCTTGTGGTCCCTAGCGGGCTCGGAGAGATGCCCTCAAACAGTCCTAGCTGCAGAAAGAGGAGCTCCTGGACAAGAGCACAGAGCTGTAAGAGCAGCTGCAGAGGCAGGAGGGGGAAGGCAAGGACTATTTGTCTACAACTGAGGGAGAAGCCAATGGGTGGCACCCTTCCTATCCACCCGAAGACTCCAGTTATGCATGGGTTCTGTGATACTTACTATTGCCGAGTTGACCAGATTTAGAACCACAGCTTTGGGGATATCTCTGAGAGATTTTGAGGGTTATATTAATGAAGCGGGGAGACCTTCGTAAACCGTGGGCAGAACCTGTTAAGAGCGGTTTTCCCGCAATCCTGGTCCCAGAGCCATGCTGGCCCCAAGTAACACACAGAGACGCTGTATTAGATATAAAGCTGTTGGCCAGCTACTAGCGTTTCGTATTGGCTAGCTCTGTCTTAAATAATCCATTTCTATTAATCTAAGTATTTCCACGTGGGCTTATCTTACCGGAGAGAGGGTCCGGAATTCTGCTCACCCCATCCTACATCTTGAATCTTCCTCCCTACTCCTTCCCAAACCCTCCTTGTCCCCCTAGTCCCACCTATCTTGCTTTCCTATTGGCCAACGGTGCTTTATTCATTAACCAATAAGAGAAACATATTTACAGAATGACATCTCCTATCAAGTACCATTCTATGACTGGGCCCCAGACTCAATAAACAGGAGAAAGCAAGCAGAGCACCAACATTTAATCACTTTGCTTCCTGGCTGTGGATGCCACGTGACCAGCTGCTGCTAGCTCCTGCTGTCATGATTTTCATTCCCTGAGGCTTAACCTGCCAGGGGAAATAAATTCCTCTTTGTTGAAGTTACTTTCATCATGTATTGTATCACAATGATAAGAATCACAATGAACATTGTATCACAATGATAAGAAAAGCAACAAAAATGTATCTCAACAATAAGGAAAGCAACCAGCATAGGCTCTCTTGCTTTCTGGCCAGAAAACCGAGAAATCCCATGTCCCCTAGACTCTTTCCTCCCCAGTGGACTTGGGATTTGGCTTTCATTTCTCATTGGTTTCCAAGACTTACAGTCTGATTTATTTATTTTGAGTTTGCAAGTCAAGTTCCTTCACACTCACTTGTGGCTTTGCTGAGGGCTGCCTCTGCTGTCCACCCTGGTACTGGCTCAACATTGAGCAAGTCTGTGTGCTTGGCAGAATGTTGACACATCTCAGCCGCAGTCATGGGAGGCAGGGAGCACACTGCTGTGGGAAACATTGACAGGCCTTGCTGGAGAACACCAGAAGCTGAAAATTATGGCTATAGTCACACGATGCTGCCCTGCAGGCCCCACATTCTGTGAAGAGGGCTCACACTTTCGCTGGATGGACTGCTGCTGGGACTCTGTCTACTGGAGACAATCTCTCTGTAGGGCTGCCTGCATGAAAACACGAGAGTCTAAAGACCCAGTTTTCCTTCTCCCAATTTAGAATGCTCTCGATGGTTCTCCCAATTTTAGAACTTCCAGCAGGTTGCCCTTTGTGGAGAAAGAGTCACAGGTTAACTTCTCCATCGTTCTTCTCCTCCCATTCCAAATGTGGTACAAGGAGAGGACTACCTAGGGGTAAATCACTTGCATGTCAATTTCCATTTCAAAGGGGGTGTGTTAGGCAGCTTTCTAGTACTGTGATAAAATGCATGAGACAGTCAACTTAAAGAGAGGAGAATCAGCTTAAAGATAAGCAACTTAAAGGTGTGTCTTGCCTCTCTGGTATGTGTGCTCGCATCTTTGTGTGTATTGTCTCAACGATTTCAGTCCCTACTGTCTTTGGAATCAAACCAAAGATGGGCTTTTGAGTGTTATTCAAGATCAAACCAGAGTAGTTGGCATCTCAGGGAATGAGGGTTCTGACAATTACAGAACCTGGAGGGTTAGTGGGGTCCAGGGTTCTTTGCAGAGAACACACTTCCCAGGGGAGCTGCTCTTTCCTGACCCTCTGCAGCTCACGTTTCTCCCTACAGGGGGCGCGTTTGTGCTATTCATCAGCTGGGGGAGCCACCATGGCATTTTATTTGTCTAGTGGTTGGGTTTTTCTTGTGTAATGATCATTAAGCCTCCAGAAAGGGTCCTTTGCCAACCCAAGCTCTAGTTCTCTGGGGAGCAGGCCTCTTACTTAAGTTTGGAATAACTATAAAAGAGATAAAAATATTTCTGGGAAAAAAATATTAAGGCGGAAGTGAAATTGAGTATATTGAATTTGAGGGGAAAAAATAAACTAAAAGGAAATTCCACAAGTAGCCATGAGAGCTCAAGGCCTTGTTTTTGCTTTGTTTTTTTAATCAATCTGAAGAGAAAAGGAGGTCAAACGGAAATAACTTCACATTTAAACGTAGTACCTTCGATTGGGGGTGGGCGACTGACAACTTCATCACTGTTTGCTGCTTAGGCACAAGATGTGTTTCTCATGGCCGTACATCTCCTAACTACTGCAATAGCTCACCACTATACCCATGGGCTTGCATAAACGATAGACAGGAACCAGACAAAAGGCACCACAACTCCATCACGACTGAAGAAACCCTACAAGGAATCTCCAAGGTATCCACGTGGCAAAAATGGATACATTCTTTGTCAAGGGGATTTGAAGACTATGGAGCTGGTTTCAGGGTTACCTTGAATTGTTACTTTTATGTTCCCATACTAAGCAGGAATGCAAGCTTAAAGACACGAGGTCATTGAAGAATTTGGTCTGTGTTTCACACACGTTAGAAGAGACATAAGTGTGTATTTATGAATGAATAAATAAGTTAATGATCCTTGTTTTGACTGAACAGGCCTGCTCTTCTTCACAAGCTGTCTGCCAGTTGATTGATTGATTCACTGTATTTACTAACACCTTTTGTGAGCCAGACAAAGATATCAAAGAAGCAAACTCACAATTCCAAAGGCAGACACTGATGCAGAGAGGGAAATATAACGGGAATAGGTCTGAATGGTGGTGGGCCCATATCTACCAGTGACTCAGGGAAGAGAGCTAAAGAAGAGAACTGAGATTCAAAGGGATCTGATCGGGAGCCAGGCACTCCAAGGAAGTGGCAATGGGAACAAGAACAAAAGCATGGGGATTTGTAATATCGGGGACCGTGGTGGCTCCAAGTAATTTTACATGACTAAGAATCCAGGAGGTAGAAAGAGGGACTACGCAAAATCTTTGGTACTATTACATGAAGGCTAATGCCCTTTTTCTGTAGCAAACAATAAATGCTAAGGATGACATGGTGGTGATAATAAATAATAACAAAGGATGAAACAGAAAGAAACAAGAAGACTAGTTCTGAAGACTATCGTTGTGACTTTTATTTTAAAAAAAACATTTTAAAGGTGCTTATGTGGTATAGTCAACAAGATTTTAGTGAGCAATTGTACATGAGTCAGAAGAAGGGTGAAGCTGAGGAGGATTTGAACTTTCAATGTGGATACCAGGAAAGATGTTTATGAAATGAAACAATATTCTTTCTGTCTAAGACACAGTAAGTTCCCATGTAGGAACACAGTAAGGACCATGTAGATGGAGATGTTGAGAAGTATAGCTTTGTTACTTGGGCACAATACAGATCTGGATTGGAGACTGATCAGAAAAATCAATGCCTGATGTTGAATAGTTGTATTTCCCCTTGTTTTTCTGGATGAAAACATTGATAGTCTAATGTGTGCATTCTTTGTTGTCTACTTAGAAGCTACTTTCCCCTTATCCTTAGCTAGTATACTCTAACTTTGCCTGAGTATGAATGCCCGAGTGAGGTGGTACTAGCTGTAGTCTAGATGAGTGTATCTGTATCACTCACGGTCATTCAGTCCTATTTGTCTAAGTTGATCTGAAAAGAACACATTATCCAAGTCTATCAAATGAATCACAAGGGCTATTTACCAAAAGTATGGTGGCAAGCAACCCTATGGAGGGCTAGAAAGACAAGATGTATTCTTCCATCAGATACAGTGATATCTGGGAGGCAGAGAGGTCATCTTGTTCCAGCCTTAGGACAAAGGCAAAACACACAGAGAGGTAGGCAGAGCCCCCCCCCAGACAAATGTAAACAATTGTAAGGAAAGGGAATGCGACAAGGCTAGCCAATATTCACAGGGATTTCCCTGCCTCAGCTGTGGTGGGATTAAAGGCATCTTCTACCACTTCTGCCTTAGGATGCCTTTAAAAAAAAAAAAAATAAAAATAAAAAACTTTGTAGAAATGTGAAGTAAGTAAAATTAAAGAAAGATTTTTGAAGTATGTTTGACATCTACTACTAAGATAAAAATTGCTTTTGAAAACTGTTGATTTTCACCTGATGGAGTTTCAACAAAAGAATGAGAGTATTGCAAGAAGTTTGACCAAATACTCCAGAGAGATATATTGAATTTCTTCTTCCTATCCTACTGTTTAAATGGAAGAGTTTTGACACATACTTGTGTGGGCCCCTAAACCTGTCATTAACTTTATATGTCATTAACTTAAAGTATTCAGCCTGGTGTTTAGTTCATAAACATCATATTGCCAGACCAGACTTTTTGTGTTTGTTTTCTTTAAAACAGAAAATATTTATAACATAATAGTCAAGGACCAAACACTGCTGTCAAACCACATTGTCACCAACATTTTTATAAAGTCTCCAGAGATAACAAAATGTTAATAGAAGAAAAACAAAAATTTGAACACAAAGTTACCCTCTGCAATTTAAAATGAGTTCCTATGTGGTTTTTTTTTTTTGGGGGGGGGTAGGAAAAATTGCAAACATGCTTGTTGTTGAGTATTGGAGTCATAACAGACTTCTGTCAAAACAGCTCAGTATGATCAATTTTAAGTAATTCCTTTTGTTGCAAACACATATTTTGATGAAATTTGGAAAGATTAAAAAAAAAAAAGACAAAATAAGTATCTGAAGCCACGGGCATGCTGAGTGCTGAGTTAGAGCTAGAGGTTTGGTTCTGTGAGGAAAACCAGGACCAAAGCATCTGTTCCAGACAGAGCAAGAACCAGACTCACTTGGAATGAAAGGAGAGGGCAGACTTCTGCACGTGTGAAAGGCAGCTGGAATCTCTTGTCTTAGTTCGGGTTTCTATTGCTGTGAAGAGACACCATGAGCACAGAAACTCTTGCAAAAGAAAACATTTTCTTGGGCGGCTTACAGATTAGAAGTTCACTCCGTTATATCATAGTGGGACATGGCTGCATGCTGGCAGGCGTGGTGCTGGAGAAGGAGCTCAGGGTCCTGCATCTCGCTGGCGGCAGGAAGTGGTCTGTAACTCTGGGTGGTGTCTTGAGCATATATGAGACCCCAAAGTCCACCTCCTCAGTGACACGCGTCCTCCAACAAGGCCACGCCCACTCCAGCAAGGCCACGCCTCCTAATATGGCCACTCCCTTTCTAGCCTATTTTCTTTCAAAACACTACAGTCTTCCAGAGACCATGGTTTGAGAAAGCTCTGGAATTAGAGGAAACCGCCAACATTGTCCAATGAACTTAGCTAGCCTTTGGTTACATGGCTGGATATGCAAGCCTTATGAAATATTCCTGTGCAAGCTTCCTGTCCTGCCAGGAGCCAAGCAGAGTAGGTGGCACCTGACTGGTAAAATTGCAAAACCATTAATGGAGAATCTTATTCAGAGGAGGAAGACAATACAAAGACACAAATCCTCCAAACTTCCACACAACAATATGGCTGAAGACCAGCACCCTAAAATCCATGCTAAGAAAAACATGCAATAAAATCAATCATTGGAGCAAAAATCTGCTAAAGATGAGATTGTTTTTATAGAAACAAAGGAATTTGAATAAACTTAAATATTTATACAGAAATAATAAATGTGTCCAAACAGAAATGTGTTCAGAGCAAAGAATTATGAATACAAACCAGTTTAAAAAATTTTTTCTAGGAGAGGAGATAATCCTAGCCTGGATACAGAGATAGAATTGTGTATTAGTAGATGGTTCTTGGAAAATCAGCAATAAAAATGCAAAGGAAACAAATAAAAACCTCAATGAGGAGGAAGAGGGTGTTGGAAACCCTGTCTTTCCTTGATTGACATTGAAGAGGGAAGAGGAACAGGAAAGAATCAAAGGCTAAAACAAAAAGGCAAAACCTCAGGTTGGAAATACACTTCAGGGTGGTGCTGTGAGGTCCAGGCCAGCCTGATCTACAGAGCAAGTTCCAGGACAGTCAAGTCTGTTACACAGAGAAACCCTGTCTCAAAAACAAATAACAACAAAATAAAGAAAAAGAAAAAGAAAAAGAAAAGGGGTAAGGCAAACCCACATTTAGAAACATCATGGTTAAAAGGCAGAATACTGTAGACAGACCGGAAAATGATTTGCAGAATAAAAATGATTGCATCAATGGAAAAGTTATTGATCTAGAATATTTACTGTTCTGGCTACAAATTTCTTACTGGGAATAGACTATGGCATTAGAAACAAATAATGTCATCAGTGTAAAACAAATAAACAAGCCATCTATTTATAAGACTATTTTGTTGTTTAAGACAGAATTTCTCTATGTAGCTCTGGCTGCCCTGCACAGACCAAACTAGCCTTAAATGTAAAGATCTGCCTGCCTCTGCTTCCCAAGTGCTGTGCTTAAAGTTGTGGGACACTCCACCGACCTCTATAGACCTTTTTATACCAAGATCCACTATCACTGAACAATGAGGAAAAAACTGACACTTTCAGTCATCCAAGGCTGAAGGAGTTTACTTTTCATAGAACCTCGGCAAAAGAACTGCTATGCATCTACTCCAACAAAAGCAAAAGAAAATGCACGGAAATAAAGACAAAACTGAAAACACAAAACCAATTTTTAAAAATGTTGATAAATGATAAAAAAATTATCATGAAATGATCAGTAATTTCATGCTTTGTGTATCCCTGTTTTAAAGGTAAAACTAAATTTTTAATTAATCAATTTTGTGTGTGGGAGGAAGATGGTTTCACCAGGCTGTGCATGCATTTGCAGGGGTCAGCTCTCTTTTCACTTTTTGGGTTCTGGGGATCAAATTCAGGTCGTCATGCACAGAGACAGAGGGGGCAGACAGACAGACAGACAGACAGACAGACAGACAGGTAGACAGACACAAGTAAATGTAATAAAAAGCAAACTAAATTCAAAGTTCTCAATAATTATAAAAAATGTAAAAGAATTTTCTCTTCCTTACTTAAAAGCTACTCAAAAGACAAGTCTAATTGCCAACTAGAGTTATATCTTAAGGACAAATGATACAAAGGACTAAAAATTTAAGAACGAGGAAGATGTATGGCAAAGTTGAAGAGTAATATTTGGATATTCATGAATTTAAAGATTTTATTTTCACAGGCATGCACTTATTTATATTTGTAAAAAAATATGATCACCTGATAGACACAACTAATCTGCTATAATAATCAAGTCAGAGTAATTAGAACATCTCTTTCTTTAATTATTTCTTTGAGTTTTGGACCTATAAATTTCGTTCCTTTAGGCCATTGTGAAATACATAAGTTGCTGTAAACTAGTGAACTGTAGTCGTCCCATGGCACTTAGAACACTGGGGCTTACTCCTCCTATCTAGATGAATTTCATGTGCTTTGTATTTTTTTAAAATTTAATGTGAATATAAAAGTACTTCTGCATTTTCTTCTCTATATCATTAGTTGATGGGAGATGTCATCCTGTAAATATGTTTCTCTTATTGGTTAATGAATAAAGCACTGTTGGCAAATAGGAAAGCAAGATAGGCGGGAATAAGAGACAAGGAGGATTCTGGGAGATGTAGTAGGAGATTCAAGATGGGACTTGAGAGAGAAGAGGCCTGGACCCTCTCTCTGGTAAGATAAGACCACGTGGAAACACTTAGATTGATAGAAATGGGTTAATGTTTAAGACAGAGCTAGCCAATAAGAAACACCAGTAGCTGGCCAACAACTTTATATCTAATACATCCTCTCTGTGTGTTATTTGGGGCTGATGCGGCTCTGGGACTAGGCTGGTGGGGAAACTGCTCATAACAAAATGGTGCCTACAATATGGGTCCTGAGAACTTCCAATTAAAACTTAACAAAAGCTTAAGAAAGGATTTTAAAAACAAAATAACAGAGAAAAACAAGTCTTCTTGATAGCAGCGTTTTTCTTGGTTGGACTCTGTTTTGCTAGAGACAAGCAGAGGTTTGCAAGGCTCCTTTAAGGGAGGTCTCCTGACTCCCTTCAAGCAGTAAACCCTGCTAACAACTGAATGGTGTGTATGAGAGCTGGCAATGGCAGTGACCACATCTCCAAGCCGGCAGCATGCTGCTGGACAGCAGCGTAGACCAAGGCAGTGAGCACAGCTCTCAGTGATGGAGGTAATTGTACCCCTGCCATCTTGGATAGACCAAAGCTAATACAGCTGTGACATATACATAGGCTTGGGAGAGAGAAACAAACAAACAAACAAACAAAACAAATCAAAACAAAAAACATGATAAAATGGTTAAAAAAAATTAGTAAGAAAGAGAGTAGCTGGGTGTGGTGGCATACGTCTTTAATTCCAGCACTGGGGAAGCAGAGGCAAACAAATCTCTATGATTTCAAAGCGAACCTGGTATACAGACTTAATTCCAGAACAGGCAAAAGTTACACAGAGAAACGCTGTCTCAGTAAATGAAAAACAGAAGTAAAAGGAAGAGAGTGATTAAAAAAAAGCCACGTAAAAATGGAAAATACACAGAGTCTGGATACTGTATGTTTTTGTGTTGTGTTTGAATTGCTCAATTGCTAAGGAAGGATGAACTACTAAAATACACTTAATTATCAAGTTGCTAAATTAATACAATTAATGTATTTTAAAAATGCCTTGACTTCAAAATTTAAGTCTAAGGACAGGTTACTGGGGAAAAAATTTCTATTTTTGTTTCCACAGAAAATGAAAAGCTGTGGATTCCTTCCAGACTAATGTGGTTTGATCAAGCAGACCCCCTGAAGCAATGTCCCAGGTGATCCAACATTCAAAACAGCTGGGACAAGGCAGCCTTGCAGACCACTACAGCCAGGATTTCTGCATCTTCTTAGGATACCTCATGACAGCACCCCCTACCAGCAGGAAGCAGTTTGGAAAGAACAACACCCAAATTCCCAAATATTGTTTATAAATGTTTGTTTTCATTTAAATGGGGTTGGTTATAAATGGTTAATGACCACAACCAATCTCTTTTTAAAGGTAAAAAAGGGGATTATGGTATAGAAATGAATACTTTGTTTTGGAATGGATTTTCATTTATTGATACAATTTAAGGTCAATTTTGTGATATGTATATTTCTTTTCTTGTTTATGTATTGTGTTTATATAGCTTATTTAAAAATGTAATATATAATTAGGTACAAATTATAGATAGTTACCTATAATAGTCAAAACTTAAGTTAGTTAGGTTTTACCTATACTAGTCAAAACTTATAGTTAAGTTAGGTCTTCTAGATATAGAGATATATTTTAAATGGATAGGCATTCTTCAAACCTTTCAAAGACCTACAGAATATGGCATTTAAAATGGTTTAGGGTTTTTCTTAACAGTGAGGCACAACTGCTCCTGGCAACACCACCTGTGTCAGAAAGGAAGATGGACATCGAAGAAACGTGTTATGGAGTTTGCTTCTAATATGGCAAGACTAGCCATTTGAGCAAGATACTGTTCTTGTCTGGACTGTTTGACTTTTTGCTGTATAAACTGGACATGCAGGACCCACAGAAAAGTGACTGCTAAAACAAGATGGACATTGCTACAGGGTTCCTGCTTCATGGAAGAGGCTGCCAGACAGCCAGACAGTTTACAAGACACAGAGAAAAGTGACTGACAAACTGCCATTACAGGTGGACAGTTTAAAGTTTCCTGCATTGCTGTGGAGTCTGGAGACACACTATGGCCTATGGGCTGAAGATAGGCTGTGGGACCAGACAGGTGGGAAAAATGCTTGTAACAATTAGTAATAGTCATCTACATAAAACAACACATTCTTTGGCTCAGCATAGAAAGATAAACCACTCACTTATAGAGGAATGCAGACACACTATCAAAATGGTCGTTGGGTTACTTAATTTTTAACAAGCTGCTACCGGTGACTAAAATTTGGAAGACTAAGCAGCAGCAGTACTGGTCCCAGAGTTTTGTGGGCACATCATCATACACTGAAGAGAAAATCTTACATGTGAAATGCAGATATCAGGGAAAGCATAATTCTTATCTAAAAGCAAATAATTAGTTGGCTTGATGGTTTGTCTTGAAATGTGTGCTCTTCTGATGTGCATCCCCCCCAAAAGGCTTACATGTAGGCGTGTACTAGGGGTGAAACTATAGGAGGACTGGGGTCCATATACAATGGGCTAGGTACACAGCCACTGTATGTCTGACCTCCTGTGAGATGCGTTTATCTCCCATCCAGTCCACTTATTGCCTATTATCCAGTACTGACACCAACCTTTGGTCAAATCAGCTCTGGCAACATTAGCTTTTATTCAGTAGCAATGCCAAATGTTACAGCAAGTAGACAGATAAATGCCATTAAAATCCTCTTTCTTTCAACGATACAACACAGCGACAGGCCTCTGAGACATTTCTAGTCTGCCCCACATCGGGCACACTATTGCTGTACTGAAGGATTTCTCCCACTAGCTCAGATGTAGCTGTGACAGTGGAAGGGGGTGGGCAGTAAGGCACTGTACCAGGAATAACTGTGTAGAAAAAAATATCCATCCAACTCCAGCATTTTCAGGGCCAAAAGGATGACACCCCAAAAGGACAGCACTCCAGAAGAATGGCACCCCAAAAGGATGGCACTGCAAACATAGCACCCCAAAAGGGCGCAGCCTGTAGCTTGACGGCAGTGGCCCCGAGGCTTTAGGAGGGGGAACTCCCTCTTAGAGGAGGAAAGGGTTGTTCGTTCCTTTAGGAGGAAAGAGGGTGTTCTTCATCCCCCTCAGTGACAACAGGTACGTCTCCAGCTCTAGTCCCCTTATTTACTCTCTCTCTCTCTCTCTCTCTCTCTCTCTCTCTCTTTCTCCAAAAGGCATATTAAGTTAATATTTCCACTGCCAGAAATTTTCCAATCAGCTCACCAGTGCTAATAGAGTTCTTCCCTTCCTGCCAGATGGGATCTCCCCATGCAGCCTGACTTGCCTCCAACTCACGAGGATCCTGCCCCTTCCGTCTCCCTATGACACCAAGCCTAGCTGAAGGTCAGTACCGTTTTTTTCTTTTTGGTGGTGCTGTGGCTTGAACCCAGGACTATGCCCATTCTAGGCAAGAATTTTACCACTGACTGCATCCCTATCCCCTTCATGCTGTTTTCTCAACTGAAGGATCTTTACTTTTCTTCCTCTATTTTTGTTTTTCTTGTTTGTTTTGTTTTCTAAGACAGGGATTCTCTGTGCAGTCCTGGCTGTCCTGGAACTCGCTCTGTAGACCATGCTGGACTCAAACTCAGAGATCCACTTGCCTCTGCCTCCCAAGTGCTGGGACTGAAGGTGTGCACCACCACCACTGCCTGGCAGAGTCACTTTTCCTGTGTCTTTATCTGTTTTTACCTTATGAAATCTCAAATGTATACATACACATTAGTATGTGAATGTGTATTTATGTATTTACAAGTATATCCTCATGTGCAGTGTGTTTGTAGGCAAATAAATATATTAGCTCTCTGTGGATTTCGATGGTATAAATAGCTCACCATGAAAAATCTCAAATTTAAAATCCAATCTTGCTGAACTTGGATTTAGGTAGAGACGTGTCTTTGGCTCTCATGAGCTAAGGGAAGCTGCCTCCAACTCACTATCATTCATATTCTTCTACATATATACGTACATGTGTGCATGTGTCTTGTATATTTATCAAGCATGTCTAATATTTTTTTGTTGAAAGAATCTGGCAATACATAGCTAAATCTTTTCCCAACATCTGATGCCCATTAAAAAGCATCTTTCATCTCTGAGCTGAAACAATCAAAGACAACATTGTTTAAATAAGACCCTGGCCTCCCTTACTTCCACCCTTCAAAATATGAGAGATTATTATGTAGTCTCTATGTTAAAATATGTCAGCTTTAAGTGTCTTTCTTATCAGTACGAATCATTTTATTGACTTAAAAATATTACACCAGTTGTGTTTGTTTTTGTCCTAGTTATGTGACTTAAAATATAGCATAGAGAAAAACAAGACATGAGGGCTGGAGAGATGGTTCAGAGGATAAGAGCTCTTGCAGAGGAGCTGAGTTTGGCTCTAGGGACCCACTTCAGGTGGCTCACAATTGTCTGTAACTTCACCTCCAGGGATCCCACACTTTCTTCTCCAAGGATACCAACACACACACACACACACACACACACTAACCCTTAAAAAAAATGAAAGAAAGAAAAAGTGAAATGAAACCTCTGGCAGCCTTGCTGGGCCCAGAACCTCTCGACACCTAAATGGTTGGACAAGCATACCTTGGGTTTCCTTCAGGCTGGGCAAGAGCCTTTATCATTTTCAGTATAAATACAAGTTTAAAGTTTTCCTAAGGAGTTCACAAAAATTGAGAGCACGCGTTACGGGCAACGGCTGGAAGTTACAGCAAGGATTACAGTCCAGACGAATGATTATTACATTTCCTTTTGTAAGTCTCTTGCTCTGGAGAAGAGATACTTGGATTGGTCATTCAGGCACGGACGTGCTTCGATTTCATAAGTATCACAATTCCCACCAGGAAACTGGATATAAATAAATGGTAAATCTATGTATTCAAATGTAGTATTAAGCCAGACACCCTTATTCAAACAATTAGCTTTGTAAATGAAGCTAAACCAAAGCCCAGCGCTTAAGGAGGCCTTTCCCCTGTAGACACGCACCATGCTCTGGACTTCAGATGACATGCACTTATGGTTTGGACTATTGACAAGTCTGGTGATGACAGCCTGTTCTCACAGCCTCTCCTGTCCCCATTGCTTAGAGCAGAGGTCCTACCCTTGCCCCCACGTGCCATGGCACCAAGGGTGTCACAATAAGTTACAGGCACTCTGAGACAGAGACCTCTTGACTTTGCCTCTGCTCTAACTGGCTACTGTCAAAGGCAGCCTCGTCCGTTCCCACGCTGTGCTGTATAAGCAGTTACTCCCTGTGTGCACCACAGGAGGGAAAGGTCATCGGGCCTAATTAAGTTCCAAGTATGTCCACCCTTTGACTTTGAGACCACAAAGTCTGCACTCAAGAGCCAAACAATTGGGTCAAAAACTAAAATGCCCCTCTCCAAATCTCATAATGACCTGAAAGTAAATTTATGGTTTGTATTGGGCAGCATTCATAGCTATTCTTAGCTACATGGAGCTGGTGGACCACAGGCTGTCCATGCCTGCAGGGGTTTGAAGCCAGACTGATCTCTCAGAGCTATGCTACATGGGAGCCCCCGTGCCCGGCAGCCTCCACACACACACACACACACACGCACGCACGCACGCACGCACACACACACACCACGCCTCCTACACTTTTGTGATTCGGATCCATCCGGTGAATGCCTTTACCTCATTTGTATTCCCAGTATCTTACGACTCTTTGCAAAAAGAAGCCAGAGCTGCTTCCCCCTCAAACTGCAGAACTGAAGCACGGTCTTTCCTGTGCTCACAGATGCTCACTTGTTACCTTCTCAGCCGTTTGTCACATCCTGCCTCTGATGCCAGCTACTAGCGAGTGAAACCATTTTGTTTATGTGTTTCCAGCCCCGTGCTGGCTGGGTCTCACATATTCAGTAACTGCCTGCTCATGGGATTGCCTTTGCAAATACAAGGAGGGTAAGATTAATGCATCCACCATGTGCTAGGGGTTGGGGCGGGGGGCGGCTCTGTCAGTGAGATGAGGTGTGTGGTCTGCACAGTGTCCTCTGCGAGACAAACATGGGGTCTCCCAAGGAAGAGGGGCCTGCACAGCAATGTCCCATTGAGTGGCTCTCTGAACACAGCTGGGCCCAAATCTAAGCCTGGAAGGGAGCAGGGCAGTTTTCCAGGGGCCTGATTTGCAATTTCTCTGTGTGAATTGCTTCAGACGGTGGTGAAAATTCGGCAAGAGAACCAGTCCACATATGTGACAATCTTCTCAATGGACAAAGCCTCTCTCCCTACAATCAGACCTAAGGCATCCTAGGTAAAAATGGGTAGAATGAAGTTGTCTTTACTTTGGTTGCTTGAAAAAGAATCTTCTAGTGAAGCTTAAGCTTAAGTTAAAGCTACAACTACGGGTCCATAATTAAAAATACACTTTGGCTAAGGACTTTCCCTCCACTCCTGTTACATTGCTACTGTTCGCCTTGTAATGTTTACATTTTGTAACTATGCCTTGGAACCAATACTTCGATTAAATTAATTCAGTCATTAGTTTTCATTATTTTTAAAAATATTGAACATATGTATGTACTATGTTCCATGGCTCTAAGAGGCCAAGAATTGGGATGTCTGGGGCAACTCTTTCTACACCATGCTGGAGCTGATGGGACCAGGGAGGAAGGTGAAGCAGTGTTTGAGGCTGTGTAAGGAAAAGGTGTGGTGCGAAAGCCAGTGGGACATAAACAGATGTTTTACGTTCTTAAGAAATGATTGCATTTGATTTATGTACCTGTGTGTGTGCGCATGTGTGCGCATGTGTGTGTGCACGTGTGTGCATGTGTGTATGTGTGTGTGCATGTGTGTGCGCATGTGTGTGCGCATGTGTGTGTGTGCATGTGTGTTGTGCAGTGTGTGTGTGCATGTGTGTGTGCATGTGTGTGTGCATGTGTGTGTGCATGTGTGTGTGTGTGTGTGTGTGTGTGTGTGCACATGTGTACCACAGAGTACATGTGGAGGCCTGCTCCCCAGTTCTCCCTTTTGCTGTGGGTCCTGGCGATCCAGCCCTCTTTAATCAGGCGTGTGGAGCCAGTGCCTTTACTTGCCTTGCCAGCTTATTGGCCCAATAAGCAGAATTTTTGAGCAACTGACTCTAATACTTATATGCCGTGATGTCCAACTGAACTTGCTGCTGTCCGATATTTTAAAGGGAAGGAGTAGAATGAGTGACAGCTGGAGACGCTGTCAGCCTGTCCCAGTGGCACAGGTCCTGCAGGACACGTGGGCACGGTCAGCATTTGGTTCCCAGTGAAAACTGAGGGGAGGGATGAAAGGAGGCAGACCAGCCAGAGAGTGAGCGAGCCTCCTGCTGTAGGAAACAGAAGAAAGGTTGCTAACGTGAGCATTCAGCCGAGCTTTCACTACTGAAAAATCACCCTGAAGGTCGAGCGCAGGCTGAAGCTGCACAGCTGTGTCAGGCCAGTGGAGCTCTGCACAGTGTGCATGGGGCCGTTCATATGCGGGGCTGTGAGGGAGGGAGAGGGAGGGGGAGGGGGAGCGGGAGGGAGGGAGGGAGGGAGGGAGGAGGAGAGGGAGAGGGAGAGGGAGAGGGAGAGGGAGGGGGGAGGGAGAGGGAGGGAGGGAGGGGAGGAAGAGAGAGGGAATAAAGAAGGAAAGAAGAAAGAAAAGGGAACTTGACGATCATTTAGTCTTAATCAAGTTAAATTTAAACAATCGTGGTTAGCTGATGGCTGCCGTCTTGGACTGCAGAATTCTGGATGGTCATTGGCTCACAGGAAATACATATTGATAAACAGAGGGGTTTATAAAAAGCTGTGATGGTTTCCTGAATGTTTGGGGGATAAGGGTTCTCATAGAGTGGTTAAAAGCAAACCTTGAAGCCTGTGATGGGTGTGTATTAGGCTGATGATATGAAAAGACTCAGTAGCCTGGGCACTTTTCCTGCGTGTCCTTGAGTTTTGGGAATTTGGTTTTCTACTTCAGCTGAGAACTGACAGTGGCCTGGTCAATTACCTGGGTGACAATTTAGACTTTGGACACCAGTGGTGTTTCGGTTCATGATAATCAATTCCATCTCATCAATAGGTCTCCTGCTTCCATTCAGAGTTTATCTCCGGACAGCCTCTTCCAGGCCTGGGGTTTCTGTCACGGAAGCACGTCGTCCACCCAGATAAGGATCTGAAGAGCGTGGGAAAACCCACAGAACAAATGAATGATAACCGATTGTCCGTCTACACAATCCCACAGCGCTTGGCCTTGTCAGAGGGCTCAGCCCTTCACAAAAACACATCTGTGTGGTCCCCAGAAGAGGTCTCATGACCGTGCTCATTGTCACGTGCCTGTTTGTTTTTCCCTTGAGAAACCGAATGAGTGAAAAAAAAAAAAAAAAAAAAAAAGATCACAACCAAACAAAAGCATCAATAACAGGAAACTGTTGGTGAGAAATACCCTGATGTTCCTGTAAATTCACGTCACTAGATTCCCCAGGGACAAAGGTGCATGAACTGCATGGGTAAATAATTATGATTTAATACAGAGGCCTTGCAATGTTGTTTACGGTAAAACAACAAAAACGAATTGTTTCTGGAGGCGCAAATAAGCAAATAATAGAAACATATATCAATATAATCAGGAAGTGGTGATGCTATGTCTAGGTCAGCTGCTGAAAACAATTTGTAATCTATCAAAGTATCTCTTCCTCGACCGCCAGCTTCCACAGTGGGACCTGACCTGGGGGAGACATTCTCTCTCCCATGGGTGGTTCGAAAACACAGAGAGGCAGCAACTCATCCTAGAGGTCTGCAGGTTTTAGGCCTGTAACAAATTTCCCTTTGTTCTTTAAGAGGAAGTTGATTGGGAGGCATGCCATGCCTGTGGGTATCCGCAGGCAGCCACGGCTGAGCTTTTCCATTTATTATAACCGATGGTTCACCTGTTGCAATTGAGAGAACCTGCAGCTTCCTGCCCTCCCCATCCTCCGAAAAGCCTGAAGACCCTTGTTGGTCAGCTTACAGGGAAACCAGTGGAGGCTGAGGAACATTCATCGCAGAGTCAACCCAGGGTCTACCTGTGACAGCTCTGCTCTTCCCCGATGGTGGAGAACACTCTCAAACACCTTTCTCTATGATCACCCCTACTGTCATTCCTCCAGTCTTCAATTATCCCAGGGTAGGCCAAGTATGCACCTTCCCCAACTGACCACATCCCAATGTCTGTGTTACCTCTGAGGACATAAGGGGCCTTGTACAGATGGCTAAGACTTGCCTTATTGTTTTTTTAATTCTGTAGGATTCCTGGGTGAGTCCACTGTAATTACAGAGGTATTTCTGGGAGCCTCAGTAATGTGACAGTGGAAATAAAAGTAGGGATATTTGAAGATGTTATGCCACTGGCTTTGAAGATATAGACACGGACCATGAGCCACAGAGTTCTGGTGGCTTCCAGAAGAGGTAAACATTCTTCCCAAGAGCCTCCACCTGGCTTTGATTTTAGCCCTGGAACTCTTGGTTTGGACTTCGGACACAAATAGAACTAAAAAACAATAATAAACATGCATTGTTTTACACTAAGTTTATGATAATTTGTTACAGCAATAAGAAACCAATACAAAGTCAAAACTTTTTTTCCCCATCAGGTCTGCGAAAACTGCGGCTTGTTTTGAGCCCTAATAGGGGAAGAGTAGGGTGTATAAGGGTGATATTGGGGCGTCTGAAAAGCAGTAAGGTCAAGGCTCCATCCTCAATGGCTTAGATTTATTTAGAGAGTTTAGGGGACACAGTGGGTTGGTATCTCATCATCCTGCCAAGTGGCTCCAATTGTGTGCTGGAAGGAAGCAGAGTTGCTCCGGGTTCTTGTGTCCGTTCTGGAGAAAGGATCTTTTCTGCAAACCATCAACAGAGGCTGAGTTAGGAGACTTGGTAACTCCACCACAGCCCGAAGCAACCAAGTGAGGATGTTAGTTTGCACACGGGTCACTCAGACAGAGCCAGCAGACCCTGGTGCATTGCCATCACAGGAAGCAGCTCTCTGTGGGGGCCGGGATGCAGTTGGAGGGTCTGAAGCAGCTAGCAAAGATACTTTGGACCTCTTCACCATTACCAAGTATAGCACACAATAGGCCTCTTGCATTTTGTTTTTAGCCATTGGATTGGAGATACACACACACACACACACACACACACATATATAAATGTGGAAACTACTCATTTGGACCCCATCAAGTATAAAATGTTTCCTTTTGGTGTTAAGAAGCAGTCACAGGAGTATAACTAAGTGTAGCCTAGCTCCAGTCTTCTGAAGAGTCCCAACTCCCACCACCAGGAAGCTGTTAGCACTTTAAAAGATCTCCCTAAAGATTTTGTTCTGAAATGATGTCGGATTATTCCCAGCAACTTACAGCACATGAGTAGGATTCTTGGTGTTTGCTTTGTTGTTGGTGCTTGTTTCTTTGTTTTTCGTTTAACATAGATAAAGTGGTCATTTTTTTCTTTGTGGGAGACAGTTAAGAAACAACAGCCATTTCTTGGTAGATCCCAATAGTCAACAAGCTATTGTGGATGTCAGGCCCCTGTCTCCCTGGTGTCTGTCTCTCTGGCTTCATTCCTATCTCCCAGCTCTACCAGGTGTGTCTGAAACAGTTCTCATCAATGAAATGTGGCCAACTGAAGACGGTTACTTTGTGTCAGGCCCACAAGCCTGCCTGCTTGTCATTCTGTATCATTCCTGGTGGACATGTTGCTGAACACTGCACCACAAAATGGAAAGTGCCGGAATCTTTGAAGCACCTTCCAGCGTGCCAAGCCTCGGACATTTGGGTTTGTTTGGTAAACACAGTACCACCCTGCACTGCGCGAGATGCCTTCTTGGAGCAAAGTTTAGTCTGCAAATGACAGACTAAAGGGCAGCACTAGATCTGTATGTTTTCTGGCATGGCTGATGACAATACCAGTGTCGTGTCCCGTGTCCCTCCCCCCCCCTCCCAGAGAAAACCGGAGCAGCACAACCTTCGGGGAGAGGCGTGTGTGGTGGTCAGATGCACAAAGGTTGCTTTCTTAGGGCGCACACTATGCCTTCTGAGAGCCTTCTCACCCCTGCCTGTTCTGTCTGGCTCTGGCGCTCTCTTACCAGATGGGCCCGAAGATGCATGGCGCTGTAGTCGTTCTGTTATTCTGATAGCAACTGCTGGCTCACACTCCGACAGTACAGGCGTCACCATGTAGCCTGTACCGACCCACACAGGAGAGAAGAACATCCAGGCTCCCAGCTTAACTTCTGCTGACCCCATTGATAGCTCCTGGGTGAGGTGCGAGGATGTCAATGAGGAGGCGGGCATTCCAGACTGGGTGGAGTCCAGACTTTGTCCTGGGATCTCCTAGGTATCCTGAAAGCTCAGGAAAAGTTCTGCTTCTAGGACCGACTTGTCAGTGCATCTGGAAACATGCTCCCGGACTCTGAGCTTGACCTTTTGGGCAGTCCTCTTTTGCCTGTGCCCATAAGCCACCCAATGTTTTAAGAAGGTGGATGTGATCCTATTTCCTAAGTCTCTAGGCCAGCCCTTGTTGATGCCTAAGTTATAAATCCCTTCAAACAAAATTAAAGCCCTAATATCCAGTAACTCAGAATGTGGGTTTTTGTAGACTTTAAAGAAATGATTAAGTTAAAATAAATCCTTGGGATCGGCCCTCCCTAATCTGTTCTGTGTAGGATCTTCACTTACAAAAGGAAGTTTGCGATCAGGACAAGACAGCAGGGATGTGTACACAAAAGAAGGACTGTGTGCGGATCCAGTAAGAAGGTGAACATCTGAATATCAAGGGGAGATGCTCTCGGCAGACGCTGGTCCTGCCCACATCTTGATCTCGAACCTCTAGCATTCACAGCTATGAGAAAGCGATGGTTTTAGCTTAAGACATGCTGCTTGTGGTCTGTTTTCACAGCGACCCCAACACTAATGCAGGCCTCCTGTATTGTCCCAAGCTGTTGGGACACAGGACTTTGTAGCAACAACAAAAGCTAAACTTCTCTGCCACTGTTTTCCCCAGGGTGGATGAGACATCCTTGGTTACTCACAAGCTACAGGCCCCCTGGTCAAGGAAATTAAAAAAATCTCTTGAGCCCGTTGAAGGTGGTTTGGAGTTGGACTGTGACGCTCCTTCTCTAAATCCAGCCCATTGTTAGCAAACATTCTTTAAGTAGATTATAATTCAGTTTGCCAGGTTGACTTTTAAAAAGCGAGACATTTGCAAAAAAGTGACTCGAGACATTGTGCCAACAGCCTCTCTGCAAGGATAGTGACCACACACAGAAAATTCTGGGCTTTGTTCAGTCACTCAAAATACATCTGTGTGAAGGTTCTGACCATGCAGAACGGAGTAGGCCACCGGTAAAACTGAGAGGCCAGTGCTGTTTCTTTGTCTAACACCTGATCCTCCCAGCCTTGATTGAGTTTAACAGACCAATGAAAGCTCTGCTTGTTTTAGCATTCACTTCTTGAGAACATTGTTTGCAATTTCATGGCTCGCTGCCTTCTCCCATTAAAACAATTTAGGCTTTCCATTATCTCTATATTTAGAAATCACTTGATGTTAAAATATGATCTTTTCTATACTCGATTTCTAAGAACATTGAGTGGAAGATGGAATGGGCTTATTATTTGCTGGTATTTTGCAAACATTTAATTTTTTTTCTTACTACCATCTACCTCTCAGTGTCATTATGTAAGGAAAATGAGAAAAAATTTAATAAATTTCATTGAGTCTTTTTTTTTTTGTAAAAGAAAATATTGGGAATTAGACATTTTCCAGTTTTGCTCAGAAATACTTTATAGTTTGTAAGTGGCCATCTCAGATTGCCAGTGGCAACTTTTGGCCCTTGAAATTCTTTTCTTAGTATTTACTTTAAAAATGGTTAATAAAAAAAACCTCCAAAGCCAGGCATTGTGGCACATGACTTTAATCCCAGCAAAGGCAGGCAGATCTCTGTGAGTTTGAGGCTAGCCTGGTCTACAGAGTGAGTTCCAGGACAGCTAAGGAGTACACAGAGAAACACTGCCTCAAAAATCAATCAACCAAACAACCAACCAATCAACCAACCAACCAACCAAACAAACAAATAAACAAATTCTAAACACTCACTGTAAGGAGATAAGTAACAAAGTCATGTCTGTTTTATATCTGAGGAAAACTTGGATGAAAAGACCACACATGCCTTCCCCAGTACGAGTTCGCCATCCATGGACTTTCTTGGTCCTTGAAGGGTATAGAAGCTTTTCAGAGGAGTGTGAAGTTTTCAACATTCAAAGGCAAACCCAAACCCAGGTTAAATACGGAGGCATAGGCTTCCCGAACAACACACTTCCATTTCTCCCTCTTACTTTTTGTTCCTTCTCATTCTCCTCTGCTGGAACTGGAGTGTCCGTGGCCCAGTTTCTGGGTATTTCCTTGATCTACCTAACAGACTTGACCATCTTTTCTAGCCCTGTGGATTTAAATGTCACATCCATGCAGTATAATACCTGCTCAGACTCTTCCCCTAAGAGGCCACTCTTGCCTCTTCCAGACTCATGTATCTACTCGCTTATATAGCATCAACTCTTGGACTTCCAAGAGACTTCTCATAATTGCTATGCCCCAAACTGATTTTCTGATTACTCCCACCCCACCAGGCTGTCCTAGGAAAGAAAACAGAAGGAACCCTACACATCACAATTTGAGAAATTTCATAGGCACTGGAAGGATTAGAAACACAAAGAAGATGAGAGGTCACTGCTACCTGGCCGTTTCCACAATGGAGCTCCCACGTTAACACTATAGGAGATGCTTTTGGGTCTGGACCTGATGGGTTAGTGTTGAAACTACCAGGAATGCGAAGCCCTTGCCAAGACTTTCTTAGAGTAAGGAAAAAGAAGAGAAAAGAGGAGGGTAGGGTAGGGTAAGGGAGGGTAAAATAGGGTAGGGGAGGGGAGGGGAGGGGAAGGGAGGGGAGGGGAGGGGTGGGAGGGGAGGGGAGGGGGAGAGGGGGGAGGGGAGGGGGGAGGGGATGAAAGGAGAAGTGTAAGGAATCGTGCCCATGGTCTCCCACTCTTGTAATCACCTACTCTGGTCTCCTATGCTCAAATGTGTTGGGTTGTCATATGTCATCTGGTTGGTTCAGATCTTCAAATAATGGACAGGACTGAACTCTGGGACTTTCCTGTATATGTTGGTCATAGATGGAAGCCACCATAACTTAAAAAGCACAAAGTATTACAACAGTAGAGTTCTTTTTCAAACTTCTGTGCTAGCTATTGTCTACCTTCACTTCCTGTCTGGTCTTGTAGGAGTTTGTGTGGATGTCTCACCCACCTAGGAGGTAGGAACTGAAGCGGTTGGCCTATGGCCCACGTCTCACCCACCTAGGAGGTAGGAACTGAAGCGGTTGGCCTATGGCTCACGTCCTCTCTCCATTATGAGAATATTCACAGGGAAAGAAAAGATGACAGTTGACCTGATTGAATTCTTTGTCATTACAGGAACTGGACCTCTAGAAAATAAATAATAACTCTATTCAGGCAGGCAGCCTTTCTGTGGATTGTTCTTAACAAGAGTTCTTTAGTTTGCTTCAGGAACATAGCAGGTCTGTGGTCTTTTGAAACACAGTTGCTTGGAGAATGTCTGGTGAGATACCTCATTCTTTTGCATGTAAATCAGAGACATGATGTAACTTCTACACTACCTGATATGTTCTAGAAAAAGTCATGTCCAGTGCTGGAGATAAACCTGGGGAGCCTAAAAGATGTCTCAAACCTCTCCTAGCTTTTCCTGTACTTGCTGAATGCTTGTATGTTTGTGACATTAATTAAACTCTATGTAGAGTGGATTTGATTTGAAAATAAAGTCCTTTTCATTGACCCACTCTCCTATTAAACCTTAAGTTCCTGGAGTATGATCAGAACTCCATACGAGTCAGCTTTCTGTCTTTCCAGAGTCTGACATTGTGTCCTCTACACAACACATGTGCTTAACAAAGAAATGTAACAGAGTAGATTGATAGATTATTTTTTTAAAAATTCAAGAGACAAAAAAGGTGATGGAAAAATATAGGAAAAGAAATTCATGTGGAAAAATGAATAATTTGACCATTTCTTCTTCTTTGAGTATAATGTATATTGAGTATGTATGTGGTTTCTCTGCACATCCATTTCTTTATATGAGAACAACAAAAAACTCTAAGATGATCTGGGTTTTTTTTTTAAAGCTTTTCCATTTAAATTCAGTTCTAAAGCTCATGAACACATTCTGAATACATCTTCTCTATTTGGTCCATGGTAGGTCATCAATCAATGAATACATCTTCTCTATTTGGTCCATGGTAGGTCATCAATCAATGAATACATCTTCTCTGTTTGGTCCATGGTAGGTCATCAATCAAAGGCTGTAGCCAGTGTAGCCAGCTTTGACTCTGCTCAGCCTTTTTCACATTCATCATCTGCAGTTCAAGCTGAGCCCCACTAAGTAAAGGGTAATCTATATTTTCCCCTGATGAATAAAACAACCCATCTCGATGTGGACCCTCAATTTAGATTTGTTCCATTGTTGGAAATGTCATATTCTCATCTCCATAGAGTGTAAAACCTCCTGTGTGCAGATTTAAGTGTTGGGTCTTAGTGTTACCTATAGGTTCTGAGTGTCTATAATAAGGTTCCAAATCACCAATGACACTCATATGCTTTTGCATCGAAAGATGTCCCAACAGAAACACAGGGGCTGTCAGTATTCAAGGGTAACTTACAAAGAAAACTTGTGAGAACACTTACCCATTGGTGAA
Organism: Cricetiscus sungorus; assembly: GCA_030556225.1. Lineage (NCBI taxonomy): Eukaryota > Metazoa > Chordata > Mammalia > Rodentia > Cricetidae > Cricetiscus > Cricetiscus sungorus. The sequence goes on along the minus strand of JANBXA010000171.1, from coordinate 1,744,036 downwards.
TTAAAAGGGAAATGTCTTTTTTGAGTCACTCAGAAGTCATCCCTAGGATGTACTCTGAGGTTGGAATTTTATATGGAGAGTGATTTCTAGAAGGTAGACGGAGGAGAGGAAAGCATCAGACTGCATCCTGATGCTCACCCCATGCTCTACAGCCAGAAAGTCCCAGAGCAAGAGAAAAATCAGGTGCAGTTTGATTTGGGAAGAGGAGATGCTTTGGTAGAGAGGACGTGGATGGAGATTGGGACCATGTTCTTTAGACGGTCGGGGTGAAGGCTCAGTTTTGGAAGCTGTGGATATGAGGACCCTGGCAGATGGAAGGACGTTGTGGCGGACATGTTTAAAGGAGGGGTCTCCACCCTTCCCTGTCTGCTTGGTCTTTCTGAACTTTAAGAATTCAATTAAGATACCGGGACTGTACATAATCTAAAAGGAGGCCGCCCTGTAGTCTTACTGTGACAACTTTCTCTCTAACACCGATCCCAGGATTCATCAGCCATCATTAGCTTGTGCTGTTTCGATGCATCTGTGTGGGTAGGAGCCACAGGTGTCCACACAAGTGCCTGGGCTCAGGCACAGCAGCAGAGCTGGGCAGTAGTCATGCCCTCCTTATTTTTCCTTGCCTGGCTTTTATTTTAAACTTTGGATGCTTTTTTCCATTCACAGTATTTTTTTTTTCAGTCAATACATCTACATTTCACTGAATTCCTGTTTTAAAATTATTCTTCAGGGATTTGAGAGATGACTCTGATTAAGAGCACTCACTGTCAGCTTTTCAGAGGCCCCAGCATCTGACGCCCTCTTCTGGCCTCGGTGGGCCTTACTGCATGCGGTGCACAGATAAGCACAGCTTTGGCTCCCTGAGTCCCTGTGACTGCCATTTGTTACAGCAGTCACTGTAACACTATTCACTTTCAATTAGATTGGCCTTTTCCTAGGGCGTTCTTGTCACTCCGTTCTCTAACTCAAGAGGGGTTTCCCACACACACTCCTAGTTCAACCTTCTAAAATGCTCCCCACATTGGCCCACTTTACACCACCCAGCCTACGGTGTGAGCTGTTTCCACTGCAGACTCTGTTCAGATGGCCGGGTCTTGTTTCTCTACTGTTAACTGTTCGCCTTGAAACCTTGAAGAATTTTGTACTCAGAACTCATGTTTCCAGTTTCTTCTGAATCTCTGAGAGTTTTAGCAACATTAGATCAAGTACATCACAGCCAGGTTGACGTGAGAGATGGCTGCCTCTTGCAGACTGTCACGAGAACCTTCGGTGTCAGTCAGGCTGACATGGCTATTTGGATGCCAGACGGTGTCTGATTTGACACAATATCTACCCAGTCATTTGCTGACCATAAAACTGATCGAGTGGAGATTTCAACGGCAAAGAACGCACCCTTAATGGAACCATCTCAGGCAGTCCCGGCAAACTGAAGCAACAATAACCCATCCCTGCGCCAGAAGCAATCTGATTTCCAAGCATTGGTTGGATCACAGACTGCTGTTTAAAATTCCCAGATGTCAACAATAAGCAACCTCCCGAAGTTGTCCCCAAGGAAGCCTAGACTTGTGCTTTATTATTGTAATACTTGAATTATAAATATTTCCAAAGAACTTAAGGAAACTGTGTCTAAACAGCTATGAATGTGTGAGGAGAACCTCTCACTAAGCAGTGGATATCAGTAACGAAACATAAATTCTCAAGCCAGAAGTACATTGACAAGAATGGGAGCTATTAGAAGGATTCGACAGATTAGTGTAGCAGGGTCAGGTAACTGGAGGGTAGGCTTGTGTAGACACACTGTGGGCCTGTGTAGATATAGTGTAGGCATATTATATATATATATATATGTGTATATATACATATGTATATATACATACATACGAACATACATATATATTACTTGTGAAGTAGTATAACATCAAAGAGGGGCCCCAAAGTTACATCACCAGTTGGTTCTGAGACAAAGAGAAATTTCTTCATTCTTTAGTCATTGACATTAGAACATTAGGACATGAGTACATTCTGTTGGGAAGAAAAGGGTACAGTTTCAACTCTCACATAAATGCTTGACTCCTGGAAAGAGAAATTCATCCTCGTGAATTGGAGCAGATAGCTTCAAGTCCTGCATCTTTTAACTTGCAGGGTTTTCAGTGTAGATTTCCATTTCCATTGCTTTAAAAGCCCTTAAGTACATCAATAAGAAAACGTTTCTCAGAGTTTACAGCCTGACTAACTTCTACTAGAGTTCTGATCACGCCAGATGGCAGAGTACCTCAGAATGCACTGCTTTGTCCAGGGGGATTTCAGCCTATGTCTGGAACAGCTCAATAGGGCCTCTTATTATTTGTAGTGTTTCCGTTTATCCTCAAAAGTACCTCATGGAGATGCTCGGCCACAGCATCAGGCAAGGCAATGCCCAGAGGCTCCTCTTTACTGCACATAAGGCCAAAGGAAGGGAGACACTGAGACCCGTTCACGACTAAATAACTTGTCAGAGGGAGTCACATTTTCACAGAGCTCAAAGAGTCATTTGCACAGTCGATATTTCAGGCATTATGAGATAATTGTGCCATTTTTGTAGCCAATATATCCCCTGGTAAAGAAACCCTAAACCTCAGGAAATTATAGGAGAGGGTAGATAAGCTTCAGACAAAGAGAATAAATAAATGGCAAGGCAAATAGTACGAAATAGCAAAGAAATGAATCAGCATTGAGTCACAGGCAAAGAAAAATATTGCCGTCGGTCCATTTCAAGGATATGAACCAGAGGGGAAAAAATGAAAGAAACGGTCCCCGAAGTGTTTGGCAGTCGGGAAAGCCCAAAAGGCAGCACTGGTATTTTTCCCCAGGAAACACTTTGATGTCTGAGGTGGTTTGAGAGCCTTTGTATTGTTTCAGCTCAGCTCGCTGCTCAGATTAGAAGCAGGCACAGAACTCGGTGCAGGATGCTGGGACCCAGGGAGACGAGTCCAGAAGCTGACTTACCCTTGGGTTTCCTTCCAGAGCCCTGGAAAGGCTGATGGGGAGTGGCAACGTCTCCGAGTGACTTTCATCCACTTCACCTGCCTCTTAGCACCTCATGTAGTTAACTTGGGTTTTTATTACATGTTTATAGAATTCAGTTCTATATGTAATGTCAAAGTCATCCTCTTTGTCAGTTTTTCCTCTGTGTTGAAGACGTGGGAAGCATTGGGTTATTTGGAGGTAGCTGCTCACGGTGGCGATAGCGTGCTGACGAAACTGACTCATGAAAAAGATGAGAAAGAACAAGGTCCCACAGCCCCCTCCACTGACTCACCCCTGACCTACCCCTGAAAGGTTTGCCACCTCCAATACATCATCATATAGTCTTTAAAACACGAGTCTTTAAAACAAGTAGCAGGAACTTGTTTAAAAACTGGGAAAACAGCTGGAGGATTTGGCGGTAGTCTTCAGGGTGCTTCAGGGTGCTTCAGGGTGCTTCAGGGTGCATGATGTCTTAGTGTAGCAGTTCTCAGCTGGGAGCCGTGGTGACCCTGGGGACTCAACGACTCCTTCCCATGGAGCTGCCTGTCAGTCATCCTTCATAGCCAGTATTTACGTTACAATTCACAACACTAGCAAATTACAGTTATGAAGTAGCAATGAGAAAAATTTTATGGCTGGGGGTCACCACAACATGAGGAACTGTATTAAAGGGTCACAGCATCAGGAAGGTTGAGAACCACTGCCTTAGAGATACATGACAATGTAGGCTATGGGGTGATCACACTGGGTTTGGGATGTCATGGAATTTCCAGATACAGTAGCAATCAACCCCTTCTCTCCCTGTGTACACATGGTGTCCCATCCATCTGGAGAGGTGAACACAGTTTGAAAAATAGAATCTGGAAAAATGATACCCAGCCAGTTCTAGGTCCAGTCTTAAGATTAGACAGCTTAATGTCCCTCCTTCCTCTTCACAGGCAGATCTCACACTGTAAAGGAGCATAGGCTAGACCGTTATGAGCACTCTCCCGCCAGCCTGGTCCCAGAGCCACATTAGTCCCAAAATAACACACAGAGACACTGTACTAATTATGAAACTGTTGGCCGGTTACTAGTGTTTCTTATTGACTACCCCTGTCTTAACTATTAACCCATAATCACTAATATATGTATTTCTACGTGGTCTTATCTTACCAAGAACGACAGACTTGCATCCACTCTTCCCGAGATCACGTCGCAACTCCACTGCCTCTCCCAGAATCCTCCATCTCTCCTAGTCCCACCTATCTTGCTTTCTTATAGGCAACAAGGCTTTATTAATTTAACCAATAATATAAAGTTATTACAGAATGACATCTCCCATCATCTCCTCTTTTCTGTCTAAAATAAAAAGGGTAAAATATATAACAAAACAGTTAACAAATAAGAACTATAGTTAACAATATTTAGTCCATTAACATTTAGCAAGATTTAAAGAAAATATTGGATCATCTATCCTATCTTTGTGAGTCTAAAGTCATATGTAACTTATCTTTAATCCTAACTAAGGAAAACTATAGCCGTAACTATATGTCTTCAACCATCAATGACCACAGAAGGATAATATATAAACTCTACAAATGACAGAGACATCTCGATACCTGGACAGTCATCCATAGTTCTTCTGTAATGTTCCATCTTTGGCCTTTAGGCCATAGTATGTCTGGCAGACTCCTCAGCAAAGTAGGAAACTTTAAACTGTCCACCTGTATTGGCAGCTTGTCAGTCATTTTCTCTGTGTCCTGTAGAATGTCTGGCAAACTCTTCTATGGAGCAGGAACCCTACAGAAATGTTCATCTTGTATCAGCAGTCACTTTCCTGTGGGTCCTGCATGTCCAGTTTATACAGCATAAAGTCAAACAGTCCAGACAAGAGCAGTTTCTTGCCCAAATAGCTAGTCTTGCCATATTGAGAGTAAACTCCATAACAAATTTCTTCGATGTCCATCTTACTTTGTGACACAGGTGGTGTTGTCAGGAACAGTTATGTGTCACTGTCAAGAAAAACCCTAAACCATTTTACATGCCATATTCTGTAGGTCTTTGAAAGGTTTGAAGAAAGTTTATCCATTTGAAATATATCTCTATAATTCTAGAAAATATAACTAACCTAACTATAAGCTTTGACTATCATAGATTACTATCTATAATCTGTACTTAATTGAACATTATATTTTTAAATGAGATATATAAACACAATACATAAACAAGAGGAGAAACATTCTTGTCACAAAATAGACCCTAAATTTGTATTGATAAATGAAAATCCATTCCAAAATAAAGTATTCATTTCTATATCCTATTCCCCTTTTTTCCTTTTAAAAAAGATTGACTGTGATCATTAACCATTTATAACCAACCCCATTTAAATAAAAATAAACATATATAGACAATATTTGGGAATTTTGGCATCATTCTTTTCAAACTACTTCCTGCTGGTTGGGGATGCTCTAATACCATGGGAATCCTAAGAAGACACAGAAATCCTGGTTGTAGTCTGCAAGGCTGCCTTGTCCCAGCTGTTTTGAATGTTGGGTCACCTGGAACATTGCTTCAGGGGGTCTTGCTTGATCAAACCATGTTAGTCTGGAAGGAATCCACAGCTTTTTATTTTCTGTAGAAACAAAAATAGAAACATATTACAGAATAAGGTAAAGCCCTTCTTTTTATTTTAGACAGAAAAGAGGAGATGGTAAATATGTTTCTCTTATTGGATAGTGAATAAAGCACTTTTGGCCTATAAGAAAGCAAGATAGGCGGGACTAGGAGGCAAGGAGGATTCTGGGGGATGTAGTAGAGAAGAGTCAGGATGTAGGACATGAGAGAAGATGTCCCGACCCTCTCTCCACGTGGAAACACTTGCATTGATAGAAATGGGTTAATATTTAAGACAAAGCTAGCCAATAAGAAGCTCTAGCCATTGGCCAACAGCTTTATATCTAATAGAGTCTCTGTGTGTTATTTTGGGGTCGATGAGGCACTGGGACCAGGCTGGACGGACAGTGCGCGTAACACTAGACCACTACAAGAAGAATGACTGAGAAGAGAGAACACAGGGTGGGGTGTTAGGGTATGTAAGTGAAGCCATCTCAGGCCTCTAGCCTTTTTAAAAGTTCCCTTTAAACGCCATCTTTGTTTCTGGAGCTCCTAACAGCTCAGCTTTTGGTCTAGAAAGGGTTATGAGTTAATGGACCTTGACCTTAGTGGGCAGAGAAGAAATTATAAAAACAGTGACATAAAGGGGGAGCGCAGGCAGCAGGAGCTAGTTATTTATCAGAACAAGTGAAGTTTAGATTGAGAACAAACGAGGAACAGAATCCGTTGAGGAGAAAGGGAGGGTGAGAAATGGGTGGGGTGGCAGGCAGGGAGCATGGAGAGCAACAGAGGATCTCACCGGGCAAAGGCCGGCCTGCTCTCCAGAGTTGAAGTGCTAGGTTGCCACGCAGTCTCCCGCAGGGCAGGGCCCTTTGCGGGTTTCCCTCATCTCTACTGTCCTTCCAGAGTGAAGGCCTGTTTGGAAATTGGGAATGCATGTGTGTGTGTTCCCTTTCTGCCCATCCTCTTTCCTGTCCGGTCTGCTCTTCACTGACTCTGTGGTCTGCTAGGGTACTAGACTTCCTCACGGACAGGTCATTGCCAGAGAGTGCTGCTGAGGTCAGAAGGTCAGCCACTCTTCTCGTGTCTTCTCAGGGCTCACGACTGCTCTGAGTTTCCAGTTTACTCCCCACTGCAGAACGGCTCAGCGCTATTGGTTCTGGAGTCTTGGAGCTTGGCTGAACTGTGAGTCTGACAGCTGCTGTTGGAGGCCCATTCACAACACATCTCTCTTTCAGTGGATAAGCTTTCCAGGCTCTCAATGGTGGGCCGATGTACTGTGAAATAATCTTGTGGGTTTGGACAGAGGACAGGGCTACATTTTATGATTCAAGACACATGGCCACCTTGACTGTATAGTCAGATTTCCAGGCAGACAACCAGACACTCTTCATGGAAAGCAACGCGAAACAGGATAGTTGCTGCACATTAATTAAGCTATGCCAGCTCGTGGTTGGTGATCCAGATCTGCTGGCGGCTGGAGGAAGCGTTGAAAGTGCATTGAGCATTTGATGTTGCCAGTGCGTAGCTTAGTAAGTCATTAACATCTTCCAATAAGTAAAGCAATGTCCTATTTGCAGCTCGCGTTTGGAGATCATTGTGTTCCTGACTTACTTTAAAGAGGGACGTTAGACCCACAGTGGTTATAAAAGAGTTGTGTCTCCTGCAGCCCCGATAAACGAAGCCTAGAGATGACGTCTCCCATCATAGCAGTGAAAAGTTACGCTGAAAAGTAATGCTGTGATCTAGGATCTAATTGTGCCCCCTGATAATGTAGATTCCTCCTCCTGCATCCGTCAGCCTCACTAGAGCTCCTGTGAGGCTGCTTGGTGACTTCCCGTAGACTGGAGGAGTGGTCAGAACTTGCTGTCCTCTTATCTGTGTGGCCGTGGGTGCTTTATTCACCCTGCCCGACTGTGCCCAACGTGGGTTCCCCAGTCAAGGCTTCCCCCTCCTTCTTCTAGGGTTGCTGTGTGGCTTCGTTGTAGTTCAGCAGTCCTGCCTTTGGCACTTGTCCAATAGACTGTACTGATTCAATGATTTACACGTTTGGCTGGTTATACACTACAGGCTACACACTGTTAATACTTACACAGATACACATACACACACAGGACATGGGCTCAAGGTGCTTCTAGAGGCAGAAGGTCGTCTATACACATTTAAAACAAGATATACAGGATTTTAGATGTTGATAAAAGACGAGGAAATAAGAAGAAAAACCATCCAGGAAGAGACAGGCTCTTGAGGAATGAGGTTAGTGTCTCTTTAACGAGAGGGGTTGGGTAAAGCCTTAAGGAGAAGCCCTGCTGAGGGAGCCCTTGAGGGCAGGCAGAGGGAAGGGAGGGTGGAAGATGGGGTAGTGGGTAGGGGTAGAGGGACTGGGTGGAGGGGGGTGGAGGGGGTGGGTTTGCACACAGCCTGCAGGTGAAGGTGACTGAAGCAGGAAGAGGCTGTGGATAATGCGTCTTTAAATTGCTAGCTGGGCACAGAGGGGAGCGCGGCCTCGCAGGTGTTTGTGGGAACTTTGGTGGCTGAAGTCAGTAAAGGGGCAGCAGCAACAATCAGAAGGAAACGTGTTAGAGCTTGGGCCTGGGGCAGCGATGTCACTGACGTGGTTAGACTGCGGGTTATCAAGGCCCAGGCAAAAGGGTGACAGCATCTTCCCAAGCTCTACCCCCTGTGGTCCTCCCAGAGGACCAGCCCCTCCCATCCACCCCCTGTGGTCCTCCCAGAGGACCAGCCCCCTCCCATCCACCCTCTGTGGTCCTCCCAGAGGACCAGCCCCTCCCATCCACCCCCTGTGGTCCTCCCAGAGGACCAGTCCCCTCCCATCCATCCCCGAGCTCCTCTTGTAAGCACCAGCCTCTTCCCATCCCGCATGGTCCTCCCAGAACACCTTTCGTCACTGTTACTTCTGGTCAACTTTGCTCAGCTGTTTTCACAATGCTTCAAAGTTAATTCCCTAACCCCAACCCACTCCAACAACCTCTTTTGTTTTATTATTATGCATTTAGCACCTTAAAATGCTGTGAAAGTTTCCCCTACTCTCCATGCAAAGTGAGAACTATTGCCTATATCTGCACTGCTGGCTGAATCCACATCTCCCTTCCATCTCATACTGTACTCTCCCTCCTCTGTCTTCTGAACATTCAATTCCACAAATATTGGTACTTTCGTGGCTAAGGAACACCTACAAACCTAAGGAGGGGTCAGATGCTACTCTAGCCAGAAAGGCAAATACCTGATTATGGGACAAGACCCTAAGGAGCCATTGCCAGGCTTGGACCCCGGTTCCCAGAGCATACCAGGGAAGGAGCAAGTGTTCACGCCACCCACAGATGCAGAGCTTCCTGGTGGGGTGGGGATGGGGTGGGGTGGGGTGGGGCTAGAGGGGTGAGGAGGTGGGGGGGTGAGTGGAGGTATATGGTGTAAGAGACCCATAGCCATTATCCCAGAGACACCAGAGTTTTTCTTGCTTTGTTTTCTTAGTTCTCTTTAGGTAAGTCTGCACATTTGAAAGCATTTATCATGTGGTATTTTCCTCCTCTGGAAGACAGGAAATAACAAAGCTAGAACATTTGTCGCTTGCAGGGTCCTTCAAGTTGAGCAGGACACACTGGACTTGTAGATGTAATAATTGGGACAATACAATCTATTGAGAAAGAAAAAGAGATGAAGTGATCATCTGGGGGGAAGGGGGACGGTTTAAAGGGAAACACAGAGCACAGAGCACTCAGTACCGAAGATGGGACAGGCTGAGGTAGATTGACGCCAAGGAAAGGAAATTCTGTTTGGGCCAATGATGCTCTCTTGTGCTCTCCCTGGCTCTCAGGACCATGTCCCCATTGACAGCATCATCTATAATTCTCCAGTGATGGAGGTGTAGCCCCACTAAACACCAGCAAATCAGGAGTCTTCTCTAGCTTCCTTCTGTGGCTCCCGCTGAAATATTTGGGGATTTCAAGCCCCGCTGTCTTTTTCTGTGACCTCTGACTTGAAATAGGGTCTTCGTTGGAAAAAAAAAAAACAATGTTTGATCAAGAAGCTAAGGTCACATATCAGTTTTTTTTTTCTTTTCTTTTCTGGGAGCCTCAAATGCCCAAATAAATAAAAAAGCTTCCCCTGCAGAACCCAAGCCACTTAGGGTCCCAGTTTTAAGCGAGGAGATTCCTGTTGTGCAATTTTTTCTCATTACGACTCTGCTTTTACACTGGAATGTTGATCTTAAGCAACTGTCTCCTCTATCAAAATATACAGAGCTGCGTTTAACACAACCCCCTTTTTTTTCTTTTGGCTGGATAAAGCCAGCTTTGTGCACGGGAATTGAGAGCGTGTCCACTGCGCTTTGCCTAACCCTGTTTGAATACAAGGAGACTAAACTACCGTTTCTGTTTCTTTTCCTAGGAGTGAGCTCTAATTCTAGTTTTATTTCACAGCCCTTGCCAGACATGGGACTGGGTCAAAGATGACACTTTATAGTAGAAGATTTTTCATGAAACTTAACGGTGCCCCCAAGTGGCAGAGTTTGTTTCAAGATCCTGCATGCCACGGTAGTTCTTACAGGAACCATTCTGTCTCTTTTTAAATGTGTCTGCGTGTGGGTAGATGAACGTGTGTTTGGGTGCCAGTAAAGGCCAGAATCATGGGGTTTGGGAACCCAACTCAGCTCCCCTACAAGGTCATGCTCTTAAGTGCTGAGCTGTATTTCCATCCCCAGAAGCCCTGTTTCTTAGAAACTACAGGAATTACTTTGAAATAATCAACATTATTAGTCTGATCTATCACCACCACCACCATCATCCTCATTTTTGGTTGCTGGAGATGAAACCCATGGCCGCGTGAATTCTAAGCCTGTACATGAATTCTAAGCCTGTACATGTATCAAGCCACTACACCTCCAGCCTTTAAGCTACATTATTCTTAAGATGGTTCTGCAACTTCTTCAATACTAGCCTTTCATTTCTGGGGTACTTGAGATGTTTTTTGCTACTTGCTGTCATGAGAGAGAAGCTGAGATGTCAGCACTGATATCAGAGGGGCTGTCCAACCTTTTGACATCACACTGTCATCTACAGATGTGTCAGACCACGCTCATAGCATGCGTGCAACCATGCATAGGATGCACGACGCCTAGAGGCTGCAGCTTGGACAAGCCTGTGTAAGAGCATGCATGCTTAGTGGACGGTCTCCTGAACAGTCTCATGGGAAGGGCAGGTTACTTTAGAATCAATGGTCTCAGCGGAACTGACACTTAAGAAAGTGGTGAGTGATTTGAACTAGGGTTATCATGGCCATGCCCTGGTCGTCTCTCTGCAACACAAGCAGTTTTTAGGAGGTGCAATAATCCCCTAAATGTTTCCGAATGCCTGGATGTGCTCCGAAGTGTCAGTGGCCGAGTCCCCGGTGGAGTGAAAGAACCACATTAGCCATTACTTCTCAAGGCTGACTTTGAACATAAACTCTCAGGATGATGGGACCCCTCCACCAGGCCTCTGCAATCCTCCAGTGCAGTGAGAGTGAAGGCAGTGATGAGAGAGACTGGGGAGCTGCCTTAGTTATGGTTTCTACCGCTGTGCAGAGACCAAATGGCCGCAGCAACTCGTATGAAGGAAAACATTTAACGAGCTGGCAGCTTACAGGTCCAGAGGTTCAGTCCATCACCATCGCGGTGGGGAGCGTGGCCGTGCGCAGACCCACGCGGGGCTGGCTACATCTTCACCAGAAGGCGTTGCTCCGATCAGGAAGGACTTCAGCTTACTACGAGGTCGTGAAGACTTATGCACGAGAAAGGAGGCATGCTCACCTAGAAAATCCCGGGAAGGTTTTGTTGCTGCTGTTAACCTCATTGCTACCCTAAAGACAGCATAGAGAGTGTAAGGTACAGCTGCTGTCTTTGTCTGTACAGGTGGCTACACGGATATGGCAGACAGCAAGGCACTGAAAGATTGAAGTTCTATCATGATTGAGAGTGGAAATATGCTTCATGATTTCGTAAATGCCAATGGTGAAGGCGGGCGGCACCTAGAAAGGATGATACTTAACAGATTTTGCAGCAAGAGAGTGAGGATTAAGATAGCGAGACAAACTTACATGTTCATCTGCATTATTCCTACTGGCCACTAGAGGACAGGTCTGCACAGCATACACTGCACAGAAACCCTGCCACAGCGGTGAAATTCTCGATTTTTGCAAGATTAATATTCTGGTATCTCAGGCCAGTTCACATTTGCCAAGAAGGCCATGTCTTTCATGTCGCAGAGTATTTAGCGATGTACCTGACCACCAGAAGCCAGAAATCACAGACCTCTCAACCATGCAATAAATACCTCTAATTGCTAATTAACGTCTGGGGAGGAGAAATTACCCATGACTGACAACCAGTTGAGAATTCCATTGATATAAGGTTAAAACATCTCTTTCCTCAAGATTCTTGTTTAGCTCAGAGTCAAAGGACAACAGCTTTGAAAAGACACAAGTCTCCGGCTACCTCCCAGCTAAGTCTCAGATACGTAGGGCTTTGCGCAGGATTGTTCCTAAGATATAAACTTGCATCTTATTGGCTCTCTGTGTCTTTCAGAGTCTTCCTCCAAGAGTTCATACCGCAGGAAGCAAGGTGCTTTGCAAACTGACTTACTCTAAGGGTTTGGTCATTGTACTTCTGTGCCTGTCACGGTGTTGAGAGAATGTTCTGTGAGCCTAGCAGGTGAGTCTGAAGTATGAAGCTCATAGGCCCCCACAGAACCTTAAAAAAGAGCTTAATAGCAATCTAAATCTCAACAGTGAATTCCTCAGTACTTTTTAAAAAATAATTATTAACAACTCTTCGATTTATTCAAAGCAACTCAGTTTCAAAAATTTACTTTACAACAGTCAGGAAAAAAGGAAAAAGAAAGAAAGAAAGAAAGAAACCAAAAATAACGAGAAACAGGTAACCAGTAATGCCCATCCTTGTGTTTAACTCGGTGGGGGTTTTACTCAAAACGCTGTTGCGCAAAAGTATTAAGTTCAGAGTCTCTGAGGACTTACCATACTTACCATATATACACACAGTACAGCATATACACACAGTACAGCATATAAACACAGTACAGCATACACACAGTACAGTATACACACAGTATAGTATACACACAGTATAGTATACACACAGTACAGTATACACACAGCACAGTATATACACAGTATAGTATACACACAGTACAGTATACACACAGCACAGTATATAAACAGTATAGTATACACACAGTACAGTATACACACAGTACAGTATATACACACAGTACAGTATATACACAGTACAGGATACACACAGCACAGTATACACACAGTACAGTATATACACACAGAACAGTATACACACAGTACAGCATATACACACAGCACAGTATACACACAGTATAGTATACACACAGTACAGTATACACACAGCACAGTATACACACAGTATAGTATACACACAGTATAGTATACACACAGTACAGTATACACACAGTATAGTATACACACAGTATAGTATACACACAGTACAGTATACACACAGTACAGTATATACACACAGTACAGTATACACACAGTACAGGATACACACAGTACAGTATACACACAGTACAGTATACACACAGTACAGTATATACACACAGTACAGTATACACACAGTACAGTATATACACACAGTACAGTATACACACAGCATAGTATACACACAGCACAGTATACACACAGTACAGTATACACACAGTACAGTATACACACAGTACAGTATACACACAGTACAGCATATACACACAGTACAGCATATAAAAACAGTACAGCATACACACAGTACAGTACACACACAGCACAGTATACACACAGCACAGTATACACACAGCACAGTATACACACAGTACAGTATACACACAGCACAGTATACACACAGCACAGTATACACACAGTACAGTATACACACAGTACAGCATACACACAGTACAGTATACACACAGTACAGGATACACACAGTACAGTATATACACACAGAACAGGATACACACAGTACAGTATATACACACAGAACAGTATACACACAGTACAGTATATACACAGTACAGTATACATACAGTACAGCATATAAACACAGTACAGCATACACACAGTACAGCATACACACAGTACAGTATACACACAGCACAGTATACACACAGCACAGTATACACACAGCACAGTATACACACAGTACAGCATATAAACACAGTACAGCATACACACAGTACAGGATACACACAGTACAGGATACACACAGTACAGTATATACACACAGCACAGTATACACACAGTACAGTATACACACAGCACAGGATACACACAGTACAGTATATACACACAGCACAGTATACACACAGTACAGTATACACACAGCACAGTATACACAGTACAGTATACACACAGTTCAGTATATACACAGTACAGTATACACACAGTACAGTATATACACATGGTACAGTATATACACACAGTACAGTATATACACACAGCACAGTATACACATAGTACAGTATATACACAGCACAGTATAGACACAGTACAGTATACACACAGTACAGTATATACACACAGTACAGTATATACACACAGCACAGTATATACACACAGTACAGGATACACACAGTACAGTATACACACAGCACAGTATACACACAGTACAGTATACACAGTACAGTATATACACAGTACAGTATATACACACAGTACAGTATACACAGTACAGTATATACACAGTACAGTATATACACACAGTACAGTGTACACACAGTACAGTATATACACAGTACAGTATACACACAGTACAGGATACACACAGTACAGGATACACACAGTACAGTATATACACACAGTACAGCATATACACACAGTACAGTATATACACACAGCACAGTATACACACAGTACAGTATATACACAGTACAGTATACACACAGTACAGTATATACACACAGTACAGTATACACACAGTATAGCATATACACATGGTACAGTATATACACAGTACAGAGAGTGTTTAAAGAAGATGCAGAACTTTTACAGAGCAGAGAGCCCACCATTGCTTATTTGCATAAAAATACCATCCAAAGTGGTGCAGAGGCAGGCGGATCTTTTGTGAGTTCCAGCAAGTTCCAGGACAGCCTCCAAAGCAATACAGAGAAATCTTGTCTCAAAAAATCAAAAAGAAAGAAAGAGAGAAAGAGAAAGAAAGAAAGAAAGAAAGAAAGAAGGAAGGAAGGAAGGAAGGAAGGAAGGAAAAAAGGAAAAAAGAAAGAAAGGCACCACCCACAAAGCTAAATAAATCTTAATGGTTTTCTGGAGGTCCTGTGTGCTGTTTTTAAACCAAAGAACTCTAATTTTGATTGTGCAATAGATGACTGATTAGAAAGAAAGTCAATATATAGACTTCCTTTTTAAAAATAGCTATTTATTTTGAACCTGGCATAGTGTGCAGACAAGTTCCTGGGGACTAAAGCAGGAGATGCAGTTATTGAAATGAGAAAAATTTAGTCTTTTGGAAATGCCAGTACTTGCACTGACTTACCACACATTTATTTCTGTCAGGCACGTAACCTTGTTAAATGCTCTGAAAATAACTTCATACTTGCTATTTTAAAACACTAGGCCAAAGATCTTAAGTTTAAAAAGCAACAGCTATACTATTATGAGCAATTTCCATGTGTCCCAGTAGAGAGGCAGAACTTCAGTTCATTTGCTGATACTAACTTTAAAAAGAAAAACAAACAAACAAAAGAAAAAAGAAATTTATGGCCAAGATTAAAAAAGCAGTTGCCTTGAACAGGGAGCCTTGGGACGAAAGGGAGGGGCTGTCTACTCGTGTCTACTTAGCATCCCCGAGGAAGCACATCCTTTGCCCAAAATGTTTTTCTGTTTTAACAGAAATAAATCCCCACGTTGATAATGATTTTCAAACTGCCTTGAACCTATCCGTTAGCAGAGCCCCGCAGTCCATGACCCATGCTGCTGCTGACGAGAACCCACTCCCTCTGCTTCTCCTTCCCAAACTGTGTCGGGAAGGCCCTCACATACCCCCACTCCGAAACTGATGATATCTGGATCGCCCCTTAAAAATCAATCAGCTTGATCATTAGAGAGATCATTGCCCGCCTGCCCCTTTCTGGGCGATTAGGAAGGAGAGGTGGGGGCGGGGGGGGAGTGAGAGGAAGGAGAGGAGGTGACGGGAGATGTTATTCTGTATATATGTTTCTCATACTGGTTAATAAAGCACCGTGGCCAATAGGAAACAAGATAGGCGGGGCTAGGAGACAAGGAGGAAAGAGGAAGTAGTGGGGAGGAGTCGAGATGTAGCCCAGGGAAGAAGCAGGACGCCTGCCGTGGCTCCCTGATAAGACGACCACGTGGAAATACTTAGATAAGTAGAAATGGGTTAATAATTAAGACAGAGCTAGCCCATAAACAATAATGGTAACTGGCCAACAGGATTGTATCAAATACAGAGTCTCTGAGTGTTATTTGGGGCTCACGTGGTGGCGGGACCATGGCGGCAGGACCAGGAGGCCGGCGGGGAGAAACAAGGAATATATTGAAATATATTGAAAAAGCCCTCTCTAGGAGTATCCAGATGAGCCGGGGACACAGAAGGTGAGGTTTCAGCTTGCCGGAATAAAAACTTTGGATAAATTAAATTAGATGTTTGTTATAGCAGGTTTTTCCTACCCACTGGCCTCCCGGTGGGAAGAACCTGCTGTAACAAGGAGGCTGTGGTCTGGACGAAAAGTAAATAAATTAATTAACAAACAGAAGAGACGATTGCCATTTCGTATTACAGATAACTGTAATTTGTTAATTTATAAATAGCTTTAAAACATTATGAATGAAATGCACCAAACTATACCTGTGTAAAAACATGTCTGCCTGCCCACAGCCATGCTTCTTATCATGACGATAATGGACTAAACCTCCGAAACTGTAAGCCAGCCCCAGTTAAATGTCCTTCGTTATAAGAGTTGCCATGGTCATGTTGTCTTTCACAGCAATAAAACCCTAACTAAGACACAGATCAAACAAATTATTCCACGCAAGTCCAGGCTGATGACCCAGCGAGTTTATGAGACTCTCTGGCAATATCATCCGCCTCCCTCCCCAAAAGCCCAGCGTGGGTCCCAACTCAAAACCTCTGCACTGCTGGAGAGCATTG
Source organism: Cricetiscus sungorus (assembly GCA_030556225.1). Taxonomy (NCBI): domain Eukaryota; kingdom Metazoa; phylum Chordata; class Mammalia; order Rodentia; family Cricetidae; genus Cricetiscus; species Cricetiscus sungorus. The sequence continues at coordinate 1,727,238 of JANBXA010000171.1, read as the reverse complement.
TGTAACTCCAGGCAGTTGTGTCCTAGAGGAAACTCTTCTCCCAGAAAGTATTTACTCTTAGGAAAGCTTATAAAGGCACACAGAGACCTGAATGAATCTAGCACATTTGTTATGAATCTCGTGAGGTCCCCTTGAGCTTTCTTCCCTCCCAGGAGAAATGTTTTGGCCCCAGAGGAAACAGCTCTGCAACAGTAGTGAATATTTACAGACTGTTTTTCATGTTAGTGTTCCCCAAACAATAGAGTGCAACGCCTGTTTTACAGGGCATTTCTTCTGTATTAGATGTTATAGAAATCTAGAGATGGCTTCAAAGGCAAGAGAGGCGTCACTGATCACAATAGGCAGGGCATGGGTATAAATCAGTGACAATCGACAGGCAGATATACTAAAGTGTGCTACATACACTGGACAGAATAGTATTTGGCCATTGGAACAAAGAAAATCTGCTATTTGTGGCCACATGAGTGGACATGGAAGTCTAAGTTCTTAAAACATTAAACATTAAAATTAAAATTTAGGGTTATGGTCAAGTCCTGACTGGAGTATTCTGCGAGGCTGGGTCATCTAAGTCAGTTACCTTGAGGCTGTTGTTCATGTAGAACTCAGAGGAAACAGCGACAGAGGCGCTCTGAGATGTTGGAGTATCTGGGCCATCGGCTCCCATCACAGAATTTTCTGGGGAGGGGTCTTCCTCTACCAAACCTATTTTTTCCTAACCTGGAGTGAATCCACAGACTCTCATTGTCTGTGGAAACAAAAGTATAACCTCTCCCCCAATTTTGAAGTCAAGATATCTTTAAAATAATAGTTTGGTTTAAAGTAATAGTCAAATGTCTTTCAGCAGTTATCATTTGTTCGTGGGCATCTAAAAAATTTAAAGACAACACAATAACATACAGTATTCAAGACGCTGTGTATTTTCTATCTTTATGTGGTTTCTTTCCTTTACAGTACTTTACTCCCCTTTCTAAGGACTTTATTATTGTTATCTGTGTTTTTAATCTAAGACTGTATATATTTTTCTTTTCTCTCTCCCAAGCCTACATATATTTTTAAGCACACTGTAAAACATTCAGAGGGGTTTTGTTTGTTTGTTTGTTTGCTTGCTTGGTCCGAGTCTGTCTGTTGTGCGCATCTACCTTTGCCTGAACACGCAGGCTCTAAGCTGTAGAGAAGGATTGCTCCAAAGCATTCCTCTTGTCCATTTCTGATGAAGCCCTTTCGCGTTGCTGAGCGCTCCTAACAGACACTGGCCTTCTGCAAGCATCTGCAAGCATCCGACTCACCTTGCTGTCCCCTGGCCTTCTCTGGTCCTATCTGGGTGGTCGGTCAGCAGCAGGGCCACCTGGGGGAAAGGGACACTGCTTGGCTGGGTGTGTGTGCTGGAGCTGCGCCAGCAGAGGCCGGGTGGGGCAGGCTGAGGCGTGGTCTCTCTGGTGCTCACCTGGTCTCACCCAGCCGCAGGGAGACAGTAGGACTCAGCCATGTGTGTGGGTTGAGAAGGGGAACGCAAAACAGGGGAAATGGCTCTGTGGAAAATAGAGCTGAGCAATTTCAAATCTATTTCGTATTTCTGAGAGAGCGCAAAATAGTCTCGTGTGGCTTCTTACGTTTCCTTACCCAGAAGGCAGCTTCGTGTTAAGATGCGCGTTCAGCAGAAAATGCTTCTTTTTGTCATGAGGCCTGGTACCTGCTGGTGTTGTGTCTCAACACCAGGTTATTCAGGGGAGGGCGGTGGGGGCAACGTCTGGTTCCCCGTCACCGCGAAGTTCAAATAGTTAGTGGTCATGGGCTGCACTGGAACTGTGGGATCGGCACCCGAATCTCGCCGGCGGGGTTGTGGGGCACAGCCCACCATTCAGCCTGGCTCTCTGGGCTCTCATCACACATTTCACATTCTGGCCAGCAGCCCGAGAGTCTCAACTCTGGCGACATAAGCAGGAGAAAGGGTGGTGAAGCCGAGCGTTTACCGGTAACGGGCTGTGACCGTTCCCACCTTGGCTATGACAAGGGTCATCTTTACCCCTCTGTGTACTGCAAGGGCTCTGTGAAAGTTTGGGCGCAATGGCCCGGGGACTCGGGGCGTCCTGGGATGTCAGGTCAGGCAGCAAGACAAGAAGTCATAATCAGGTGAGACACGAAAGCTTGTGAAGTGAAATGTCTCAGTGTCTAACGCACCATCAGCCCCCATCTGTCTGTCTGTCTGTCTGTCTGTCTGTCTGTCTCTCTGTCCCTCTCTCCCCTCTGCCCATTGCCACCTGATCCCGTCTCCTCCTCTGTAACTTCATGCCATTTTCTTCTGGGGAAATTTCAAGCCCACGACGGACTGTGTCTCCTGGGTAAGCTGAAACCACAGTTCACTGTGCTTCTAGATGACACGTCACTGGTTTTGAACTCTGGATTTTAAAAGTAGTGGAAAGGAGACTAGCTATTCTTAACTAAAGGCGTGCCCTGTAGTTGGTTAAGAACAGTGAAGAACATTTCCTGCCCTTTCAGAGGGCCTAAGCTTCGTTCCCAACACTCATGCTGGACGGATCAAAAACCTCCGGTGCCTGTAGCTCCAGGGGATCTGACACCCTCCTCTGACCTTTGAGGGCACTCGGACACACGTCTCTCTCTCTCTCTCTCTCTCTCTCTCTCTCTCTCTCTCTCTCTCTCTCTCTCTCACACACACACACACACACACACACACACAGGATGGGGGATGATATCTTTTTTAATTGTTCTCTCTATGAGCCAAACCAAACCATCCAAACAGGTAGCTGTTTTTGCGTCTGAATCTCAGCTCATTCCCATCAAGGTCTACACTTTTTAGGTTACAAAAGCTGCAGGGTTTCTATCTGTGTTCTTTCCTTTGTTGGCCAAAGAACAAAGTCAGAGCAGGGATTGCTCTTCATCAAAAGAGATGGCGGGGAAGGGGGAGAAGAATGTCTGGGAGCGACAGGAAGAGTCCACCATCACCACCACCAAAGGTACAGTGAGCATCCTCAAAGCTGCCCTGGGGAAGATGGCAAGCCCAGGGACGGAAGCCGGGCTGAGGCTGCCTGTGGATGTCAGTCTCCACCAGAGAGGATCTGCCCCTGCCAGTGTGCCAGCGGAGACAGTTTCTCCTGTTGCTGTCTAAGGAGGACTCGGCTCTTCCTGGGGAACCCTCTAAATAAGGCGATGGAGCAGTCAAGAGCATATGGGTGTCCCCAAGACTGGGGAAACGATTTCCATGTGGGTAATATACAGGGGGAGAGGCGCCAGGATAGGACCCCTTCCAATGCAGCTCAGCTCCACACAAGCAAACTCAGTGTTGGAATGATATTTTGAAACAAATTCCTATCTACTCCCCACACTCACTTGCATAGTCCCCTTTCCTTTTGGTGTTTGGATGTCTTAGAGTATAACCTTTACTTTTTACACATGCGTATATGTTTGTACATGTGCTCATGTGAGTATGGATACATATATGTGGGGGCCATGAAAATATGTGTGGAGGCCGGGGACAACCTTGAGTGTCATCTTTAGGAATGCCATCTTTAGGGAGCCCATTTGAGATGGGCTCTCTCTCATCGGCCTGGAGCTTACTAATTAGGTCCTACTAACTGATCAGCATGGGATCCTCCTGTCTCTGCCTGCTCGTGCGTGGGGTTACAAGTGCAAACCAGCATGCCTAGAGTTTTTATATGAATCCTGGGGAGGATTAAACTCAGGTGCTCAGTCTGTGAGGCAATCACTTCACGACTGTCCTAATTAGCTCTAAATATCAATTCAACTCATCTGAGAGGAGTGCCTCCACTGAGGATTGCCTCGATCAGACTTGGGCTTGTCTGTGGAGGGATGGTTTCATTAATTGACGTACAGGGTCCCAGTGCATCATGGGCGGTGCTGTGCCCTGGGCAGGTGGCTCTGCACTGCATGAGAAGGCTAGCTAAGCGGAGCCCAAGAGCGAATCATCAGGCAGTATGTTCCATGCTTTTGTGGTCCTTCCTTGGTGAGACTGCCGTGATGTTGCATGGACTAGCAAGCAGGCCGGCCTTCGTGTTCCTGCCTCGAGTTCTGTCCTGCCCTCTTCAATGATAGACTGCAACCTGTAAGGTGAAAAAGCAAACAAACAAAGACAAAATCCTCCAAACCCTTCCCCTTCCGTTGCTTTTGGTCAGAGTGTTTTATGGTGGCAACAGAAAGGGAGCCCGAACATGGAGTGAGCAGTCTCTGAGGAGTATTATTTACAGAAGAGTTGCTAGCCTTGCTTAAAGGAACAATAAGGAATCTTAGTTAGGGTTTCTATTGCTGTGAAGAGACATCATGTCCACAGCAACTCTTACAACGGAAAACATTTAATTGGGGCTGGCTGACGGTTTCAGAGGTCATTATTGTCTTGGCAGGAAGCAAGGCAGCATGCAGAAATACCATGCTAGAGATCTGGCTGAGAGTTTAAATCTTGATCTGCAGGCAACAGGAAGCGAACCAAGCATAGCTTGAGTGTATGAGACCTCAAAGCCCACCCCCACAGTGACACCCTTCCTTCAACAAGGTCACGCCTACTCCAACAGGGCCACACCTCCTTCCCTATGGTGCCATTTTCTTACAAACCACTATAACAATTAACTGTCAAAATGCCGTTTGTTACTATGTGTACTGGCTAGTTTTATGCCTGTTTGGCACAAAGTAGAGTCATCAGAGAGAAAGAAGGGAGACTCAGTTGAGAAAATGCCTCTGTAAGGCCCAGCTGTAAGGCATTTCTTAATAAGCAGTCGATGTGGGAGGGCCTAGCCCATTATGGGTAGGGCCACACCTGAGCTTGTGGTCCTGGGTTCTGCTATAAACAAAGCTGAGCAGGTCACGGGGAGCCAGCTAATAAGCAGCACCCTCCATGGCCTCTGCATCAGCTCCTGCCTCCAGGTTCTTGCCCTGAATGCTTTTGATGATGAATTGTTGCTCAGAGCAGTTTCCTTCCAGCCTGGTCCCAAAATAACACACAGAGATGTTGTATTAGCTATAAAGCTGTGGGCCGGTTACTAGTGTTTCTTATTGGCTGGCTCTGTCTTAAATATTAACCCATTTCTATTAATCTAAGTGTTTCCACATGAAAGAAATACTTAGGGTCCGGACCGCTTCTCCCATGTCCCACATCTTGAAACTTCTCCTACATCTCCCAGAGAATTCTTCTTATCTCCTAGTCCTGCCTATCTTGCTTTCCTATTTGCCAACGGTGCTTTATTCATTAACCAATAAGAGAACACACATATTTACAGAATGGCATCTCCCACCAGACTGTTTTAGGAAACTGTGAGCAAAATAAACTCTTTCTTCCCCAAGTTGCTTTGGCCATGGTGTGTCATCACAGCAATAGTACTCCAAGACAGACCATGTCCAGCTTACCATTCGGATGATCTCATTTGACCTTATGACATCACCATGCTGGAAAAACTGATTCTTGAGGGTTAAGCACATTGCTTTGATGAATCTCTCATCACCTATATCATCAGAGTTTAAAGAACATACACACAAAAAACCCATTTCTCTAAATAATGGTTGCATTGTCTTGTTCTATAGCCGCTTTCTTCAGGGATGTGTGTTTGGGGAGGGAGGCATTTCAAGAAACACTCTAGCTCAGAATGTCCTCTTGAAGGTCCTATAAAATTTTATAAACACTGTGAGAGGGGAAGCATTCGGTGGAACCCCAGTGAGGAAGCTGTTGAGAGTCATCACCGTATGGATGAAGTTTGTGTGTGTGTGTGTGTGTGTGTGTGTGTGTGTGTGTGTGTGTGTGTGTGTGGTGGGGTGTTGGGGGGGGAGGGGTGTGTGTGTTTTTTGTTTTTTTTTTGGGGGTGCGGGTGTGTGTGTGCGCAATTGCTGCATCATCCATTGTCCTTACATTTACCTTGGTCAACTCAGTGGTCACTAAACTGATCTTGGATGCAATCTCCTATGGGTACAATCTCCTTATTCACTCTATCCAGGGTGAATTAAAATAGTCTGTCCGGGATACATATTGTAACACAGTGAGGAAGTTTTCCAGCAGTCATTCCTTGTGGAAACTATCATTTAAAGAGCGCTTCCAAGACCTTTGTGCTTAAAGGGAGGGGGTGCATGGACTTAGGCTGCTGCACAAAAGGCTGACGTCTTCGGCGCACCTCTGATTTTCCAAGCTCCCTAACATCCCTCAGTATATCAGCTGTGGCTGTCTGCTAGGAGTGTCTGTCCCATAAAGGGTTGTGTTCCACTGGTAAGGGAGAGCCAGAAACACTGGTATCTTTCTACTTGGAAAAGATTTCCTTTTCCTACATGAAGCAACTGTCTTGAAATATTCCCTGTAGAGCTGGTCAGAGCTGTCATCTAGCCTGTAGCTGTTGCCAACTGGAATGAATACATAAAGAAATGTGACCTCTATGTGGGCTGATTTCTCGAGTGACACCGTGAAGAAACAGACTTAAAGACACCAGAAACAATGGGTCCCTCATGAAAACTGTGAACATTTAATTTCTCCTCATTTTAGAGTCATCTACAGTGGCTGGAGACCACATTCCATCTCGAAATAATGCAAATGATGGATTAGAAGTCATTTTAAAAAGAGGAACAAGGGATGTTCTCTAGGGAGATAATCCTATCCTCTGTCCTTGACACTTTAACCATTTCTCTAAATTAAAAGCTCTGAGTTTATTAGCAATCACTTCCTTAGCTGTGTAAAGAAATTCAAGCATTTCATGTTTCCCTATGTGCTAATTAAAAGGCTTCGTTTAAATGGTGCCCTGGTCCCAGTACCAGAGATAACTAATTAGGATCATAGAGTGTTGAGCCTGGAGGGAATTTATTTAATCAGTTCCTTTCATCTTTTGGGGGGACCAGCTGGTGTGGTGACATGCCACACACAGAGGGACCAGCTGGTGTGGTGACATGCCACACACACACGGGGACCAGCTGGTGTGGTGACATGCCACACACACACGAGGGACCAGCTGGTGTGGTGACATGCCACACACATGGGGACCAGCTGGTGTGGTGACATGCCACACACACAGGGACCAGCTGGTGTGGTGACATGCCACACACAGAGGGACCAGCTGGTGTGGTGACATGCCATACACACAGGGGCCAGCTGGTGTGGTGACATGCCATACACACAGGGGCCAGCTGGTGTGGTGACATGCCATACACACAGGGGCCAGCTGGTGTGGTGACATGCCACACACACACACACGGGGACCAGCTGCTGTGGTGACATGCCACACACACACACCCGGGGACCAGCTGCTGTGGTGACATGTCACACACACGGGGACCAGCTGCTGTGGTGACATGCCACACACACACACACACACACACACACACACACACACACACACGGGACCAGCTGGTGTGGTGACATGCCACACACATGGGGACCAGCTGCTGTGGTGACATGCCACACACATGGGGACCAGTTGGTATGGTGACATGCCACACACAGAGGGACCAGCTGGTGTGGTGACATGCCACAACATGGGGACCAGCTGGTGTGGTGACATGCCACACACACAGGGACCAGCTGGTGTGGTGACATGCCACACACACACACACACACACACACACACACACACACACACGGGGACCAGCTGGTGTGGTGACATGCCACACACACGGGGACCAGCTGGTGTGGTGACATGACACACACACACACACACACCGGGGACCAGCTGCTGTGGTGACATGTCACACACACGGGGACCAGCTGGTGTGGTGACATGCCACACACACACGGACACACACCACACACACACACACACACACACACGGGGACCAGCTGGTGTGGTGACATGCCACACACACGGGGACCAGCTGCTGTGGTGACATGTCACACACACGGGGACCAGCTGCTGTGGTGACATGCCACACACACGGGGACCAGCTGGTGTGGTGACATGCCACACACACGGGGACCAGCTGGTGTGGTGACATGCCACACACATGGGGACCAGCTGGTGTGGTGACATGCCACACACACGGGGACCAGTGCTACAGCTCCCCACCCTACTTGGTTCACAGTTGTTCAGCTCCAAGAAAATCAGTACTTGTGGGTAGTTGGAGAATGCTGCGGACCACTAACGTGGTAGCAGGGTTAGACTTGAGTTGTGTATGTGCTGAGCCTGTAGAAGAAAAATAAAATAGCTCTCTATCCTAAAGATAAGGTCAAGGATGCTTTGGAGGCTGGCAGAGGACCCCTATAGCCTTGGTTGGGCTCCCAGGTATTGTACTGCCTGGTGAAATCTCACCATGATGTTCAATACTTAATTGTGAGTCTGCAGAGCCATATTATAAGCCTTGTACGAGCTTCAGTTCATACTCAGAGACCATAGGGCTTGTAAGTGACTTTCCCAAAGTCCTACACCAATGCCAGTTACTAGTGCCCCAGCTAGCGTTTGTAGTGGGCCTTTCCAGATAGCAAACCGTGCTCCTAATGCCCTTCTGGAAGACGTCGGTGGCTGTTGAGGTCTCTTTGGGAGCTTGTTTGTGTGTTTAGACTGACTCATGTCAGCCTAAGGAGCCTGAGCTGACTGATCTCTGAGCTGCACTAGACTTGGTCATAGTCTACCTCCAGAGCGTTGGTCAGAAAGAGTCAGCTGGGGCTAGTATTGACTTACAGTCTGAATGCAACATCTAGAAAGTGCCTTAGTCAGTGTTCTATTGCCGTGAAGAGACACCATGGCCGCGGCAACTCTTACAAAGGAAAACATTTCATGGGGGCTGGCTGACAGTGCAGAGGTTTAGTCCGTTACCATCATGGCAAGAAGCATGGCGGAGTGCAGGCAGGAATCATGCTGGAGAGGGGCTGGGGCTCTAACCTGGGCCCTCAGGCAGCAGGAAGGAAGAGTGGAACACTGGGCCTAGGCTGAGCTCTGAAACATCGAAGCCCAACCCCAGAGTGTCACACTGCCTCCAACAAGGCCACGCCTACCCAACAAGGCCACGCCTGCTCCAACAAGGCCACACCCACTCCAACCAGACCACACCCACTCCGACAAAGCCACGCCCACTCCGACAAGGCCACACCCAGTCCAACAAAGCCACGCCTACTCCAACAAGGCCACACCCACTCCAACAAAGCCACGCCTACTCCAACAAAGGCCACACCCACTCCAACAAGGCCACACCCACTCCAACAAAGCCACGCCCACTCCATCAAGGCCACACCCACTCCAACAAAGCCACGCCCACTCCAATAAGGCCACACCCACTCCAACAAAGCCACGCCTACTCCAACAAAGCCACACCCACTCCAACAAGGTCACCCTTCCAAATAGTGCCATTCCCTATGGGGGGCATTTTATTTTTATGTTTATTTTTATATGCTTATATACGTTTTATATGTTTATATATTGTATTATTTTTACATTTTTTGTCATTTAAATAACATTGTTTTCGTTTTATCTACCAACCAGTTTCCCCTCCCCCCTGCTCTCCTCTCATCCCCCCCATTTTTCCCACCCACCCCTCTTCTATCTCAGTTCAGAAAGGGGCAGACCTCCCATGGGCTTGCACAAAGCCTGACTCAACAAGTTAAGACAGGATGGAGCTCCTCCTCTTACATCGAGGCCGGCCAGGTAATCCAGCATGGGGACTCTGTTACCAAAAGCCAGCTAAATGCCAGGGACAGGTCCTGCCCTCACTGTTGGAACCTTACTAAGAGACCAAGCTACACCATTGCCACACACATGCAGAGGCTCCCTGGCTGCCGGTCGAGCGTCTTCCCATGAGTTCCCACGAGCTTGGGTCAGCCGTCTCTGTGGGTTCCCCCATCACGACTCCCTGGCTGGTACAATCCCTGCTCAGCACAGTGCTTGTCTGTGGACCTCTGCCTCTGCTTCCATCAGTTACTGGGTAGAGTATCTCTGATGGCAACTAGGGAAGTCACCAATCAGCTTACCATAGATGCAGGCTGGGAATCGCTGCTGGGAATCTCCTCTGTCGCTGGGAATCGCAGTTGGGGTCATCCCTGAGGGTGCCTGGAGGTTTCCCAGGCACACGTTTCTCCCTAGCTCTGAAATGCACCCCCACCAATGCATCTTTTGTTACCCTCCCCCTCCATCCTGCCTCCCACTTGTCTCCTGCACCCAGCCTGCCCAGTCTGCTCCCCCAAATCCCCATCCCTCCACCCCTCCAACCTTGCCCCCAGTTTACCCAGGAGATTTTTCTACTTCCCCTTCCCAGGGAAATGCGTGCATCCGTCTTTCGGGGCGGTGGATTATAGATGGGGTTTCCTATACTTTACTCCTAATCACCACTTATGAGTGCGTACATAGCAAGTTTGTCTTTCTGTGTCTGGGACACCTAACTCAGAATGATTTTTTTTCCCTAGTTCTATCCATTTACCTGCAAACTTCCAGATGTCATTGTTTCTCACAGCTGAGTAGTACTCCATTGTGTAAATGTACCACATTTTCCTTATCTACTCTTCAGCTGAGGGGCATCTAGGTTGTTTCCATGTTCTGACTATCAAATAATGCTGCAATGAACATAGTTGAGTAAAGCCTCCTTGTGGTATGATTGCATGGCTTTTGGGAATATGCCTAAAATTGGTATAGCTGGGTGTTGAGGTAGATTAACCCCTATGGGGGAGTTTTCATTCAAACCACCACAGAACGCTAACGATGTTGTGCGGGCCAGAGCTTTGGTGTGTCTTTAAGAGGGAAGAAACAAAGGTCTGGTTTCTGTTTTGTTTACCCTCTGCCATAAATGGTAGGGAACCAAGCTGGTAAAGGTAGCAGGATTGCACAGGACCTAGAAATTCTAATTCTTTTTGACTGGGTCCCCGTTTGGCTGCTTATTGTGTTGATTACCATGTCTTGCTTAGTCAGATAACACCAATTAAAGTGCACATTTGTGGGGGAGAGAGGACACAAAGGATCTGGCTGAGTACAGCGAGGCCACGGGTAGAATCCCTCCTGCCCAGGGAGCCAGTTAGATGCCTGCTGCTTGTCTCGGGGGCTTGCAAACATACTCCTTGCTGACATGGTTTGTATACCAAGTATTCCCCATGACACCTTACTCCAGACCCCACGGACTCGGGTTGCAGGGTTGGTCCCCGCTGATTATGCTGTTGACATTGGATCATAAGGAATAAACCACTGATGCGTGCAAAGCCGAGTGGGCTCTTAGAACGTGGGCCTGGTTGAAGGATATGGGTCAGTGGGAGTGTGATGGGAGATGTGATTCTGTATATATGTTTCTCATACTGTTAATAAAGCCCTGTGGCCAATAGAAAACTAGATAGGTGGGGCTAGGAGACTAGGAGGAGGAAGAGGAAGTAGTAGGGAGGAGTCAAGATGTAGCCCAGGGAAGGAGCAGGACGCCTGCCGTGTGGCTCCCCGATAAGACGACCACGTGGAAATACTTAGATAAGTAGAAATGGGTTAATAATTAAGACAGAGCTAGCCCATAAACAGTAATGGTAATTGGCCAACAGGATTGTATCAAATACAGAGTCTCTGAGTGTTATTTGGGGCTCACGTGGTTGCAGGACAATGGCGGCAGGACCAGCGGCAGCCGGCGGGGAAACCTGCTGTAACATAATGGTGTCAGAAGCGGGATTGAGAACTTTCACTTAAAACTTAACAAAAGCTTAAAAAATAGTTTTTAGAAACAAGGGAACAGAGACTAGCAAGACTTCTTAGTAGCAGCATTTTCTCAGTTGGATTTGTTTTGTTGTAGACAGAGATTTGCGCGGCTCCTTTAAGGGAGGTTTCCAAAATTAGCATAAGCGGCAAAAAAAAAAACCGCCTTGCTTTTAAAGAGCTCTGCTAACAATTCATTGGTGTGTACAAGAGCTACAATGTAGGTTTACACTGTGTTTTAAAAAATACGCTGGCTTGGGAGAGAAAAAGAAACAGGATACAATGGTTTAAAAAAGAAAAAAGGAATTAAATGGATGGCTATGGTGGCACACGCCATTAATCCCAGCACTAGGGAGACAGAGGCAAGTAGATCTCTGTGATTTCAAAGCAAACCTGGTATGCAGTGAATTCCAGGACAGATAAAAGTTACACAGAGATACCCTGTCTCAAAATATATAAAAATAGAAATAGAAGAAATAGAGTAATAAGAAAGCCACGTAAAGATGGAAAGCACAGAGAAATGTTGGATACTATACGCGATTCTGTTGTCTTTAAATTATTTGATTGCTGAGAAAATCACAACTACTGATAAAAGAAATGCTGCTGGATTAATTCAATTTATATATTTTAAAAATGCTTTGACTCAAAAATTTAAGCCTAAGGACAAGTTACTGGGGAAAAGGATTTCTATTTTTGTTTCCACAGAAAATGAAAAGCTACAGATTCTTTACAGACTTATATGGTTTGATCAAGCCAGACCCACTGAAACAGCTCCCCAGGTGATCCAACATTCAAAGCAGTTGAGACAAAGTCTTGCAGACTACAGCCAAGATTTCTGCATCTTCTTTGGACCCCCATGACAGCGCCCTCTACTAGCAGGAAGTAGTTTGGAAAGAACAATGCCCAAATTCCCAAATATTGTTTATAAATGTTTGTTTTCATTTAAATGGACTTGGTTATAAATGGCTATAACCACAAACAATCTTTTTTAAAGGTAAAAAGGGAATTGTGGTATAGATATGAATACTTTGCTTTGGAATGGATTTTCTTTTATTGATACAGTTTAAGGTCAATTTTGTGATATGTATTTTTCTCCTCTTGTTTAGGTATTGTGTTTATATAGCTCATTGGAAAATGTAATGTATAATTTAGTACAGATTATAGAGAGTTACTTATGATAGTCAAAACTTGGAGTTAAGTTAATTAGGATTTCTAGATATATAGAGATGTATTTGAGATGGATAGGCATTCTTCAAACCTTTCAAAGACCTACAGAATATGGCATTTAAAATGGTTTAGGGATTTTCTTGACAGTGAGGCACAACTGCTCCTGGTAACACCATCTGTATCAGAAAGAAAGATGGATATTGAAGAAACTCGTTACAAAGTTTGCTTCTAATATGGCAAGACTAGCCATTTGGGCAAGGTACTGCTCTTCTGGACTGTTTGACTTTATGTTGTAGAAACTGGACATGCAGGACCCACAAAAAGGTGACTGCTGATTCAAGATGGACATTGCTACAGGATTCCTGCTTCATGGAAGAGGCTGCCAGACAGCCAGACAGTCTACAGGACACAGAAAAATGACTGACAAACTGCCATTACAGGTGGACAGTTTAAAGTTTCCTGCTTTGTTGAGGAGTCTGGACACACACTATGGCCTATGGGCTGAAGATGGAACATTACAGAAGAACTTCGGGTGACTGACCAGGCAATGAGTTGTCTCTGTCATTTCTAGAGTTTATGTATTATCCTTCTGTGGTCTTTGAAGGAGTTGAAGACACATAATTATAGTTATAGTTTCCCTTAGTTAGGATTAAAGATAAGTTACATATAGGACTTTAGACTCACAAAGATAGGATAGATGATATTTTCTTAAAGTCTTACAAAATGTTAATGGACTAAATATTGTTTACTATGACTCTTATTTGATAACTGTTGTATGGTATATTTTGCTATGTTAAGGTTAAACCCCTTCTTTTACTTTAGACAGAAAAGAGGAGATGATGGGAGATGTTATTCTGTATATATGTTTCTCATCCTGGTTAATAAAGCCCTGTGGCTAATAGAAAACTAGATAGGTGGGGCTAGGAGACTAGAAGGAGGAAAGCGGAAGTAGTAGGGAGGAGTCAAGATGTAGCCCGGGGAAGGAGCAGGACGCCTGCCTTGTGGCTCCCCGATAAGACGACCACGTGGAAATACTTAGATAAGTAGAAATGGGTTAATAATTAAGACAGAGCTAGCCCATAAACAGTAATGGTAATTGGCCAACAGGATTGTATCAAATACAGAATCTCTGAGTGTTATTTGGGGCTCACGTGGTTGCAGGACAATGGCGGCAGGACCAGCGGCAGCCGGCGGGGAAACCTGCTGTAACAGGAGTGTCTTTGAAGGAATGTTTTATCTTCAGACTTCTCTTGTGCTGTCTGCTCCCTGGCTGCCAGGATGGGAACAGCTCTCTCCACCCTGCCCATCCACCATTGTGTTTCTGCTTTACCTCAGGCCTAAAATCAGTAGAACCAACTGGCCACGGACTGAATCCCCACAAGTCATGAGCCTTCCCTCCTTGAAGCTGTTTTTGTCAGATGTGACAGAAAGGCCACAGACACACACAGAGAACACAAACCAAAGTTAGATGTATATGGTGTTTGGGCTCAAGCTGACAGCTTGCTTTTGGTTACAAGTGTAGGACCTAACTCCAGCTAGATTCGGTTAAAGGGAGGCTTGAATGGTTTATGCAAAACAACCCACAAAGTATTAAGGTGCAGCTGGTTTCAGGGATGAAGGGAGAGGGTACATCCATCCCAATCCTGGGTCAACAGCCACAGGCCTTTTCTACGCCCTGCCTTCTTCTGTGCACTAGCGTATTAGGAAAGTGATGGGAGATGTGATTCTGTATATATGTTCCTCATACTGTTAATAAAGCCCTGTGGCCAATAGAAAACTAGATAGGTGGGGCTAGGAGACTAGGAGGAGGAAAGAGGAAGTAGTAGGTAGGAGTCGAGATGTAGCCCGGGAAGGAGCAGGACGCCTGCCGTGCAGCTCCCTGATAAGACGACCACGTGGAAATACTTAGATAAGTAGAAATGGGTTAATAATTAAGACAGAGCTAGCCCATAAACAGTAATGGTAATTGGCCAACAGGATTGTATCAAATACAGAGTCTCTTGCGTGTTATTGGGGGCCAGGACGCCAGACCAGCAGCGGGCGGGCTGGCGGAAACATACATGCTACAAATGGCGCCCAACATGGCTATAAGAACTTTCACTTAAAACTAATAAGAGCTTAAGAAATGTTTTAGAAACAAAGGAACATAGACTAGCAAGACTTCTTAGTAGCAGCATTTTCTCCGTTGGATTTGTTTTGTTGTAGACAGAGATTTGCACGGCTCCTTTAAGAGAGGTTTCCAAAATTAGCATAAGCGGCAAAAACCGCCTTGCTTTTAAAGAGCTCTGCTAACAATTCATTGGTGTGTACAAGAGCTGCAATGTAGGTTTACACTGTGTTTTAAAAAATACGCTGGCTTGGGAGAGAAAAAAGAAACAGGATACAATGATTTAAAAAAGAAAAAAGGAAATGGAATGGATGGGTATGGTGGCACACACCATTAATCCCAGCACTCGGCAGACAGAGTCAAGCAGATCTCTGTGATTTCAAAGTAAACCTGGTATGCAGTGAATTCCAGGACAGATAAAAGTTACACAGAGAAACCCTGTCTCAAAATATGTAAAAATAGAAGTAGAATAAATAGAGTAATAAGAAAGCCACGTAAAGATGGAAAACACAGAGAAATTTTGGATACTATACACACTTCTGTTGTCTTTAAATTATTTGATTGCTGAGAAAATAACAACTGCTGATAAAAGAAATGCTGCTGGATTAATTCAATTTATATATTTTAAAAATGCTTTGACTCAAAAATTTAAGCCTAAGGACAAGTTACTGGGGAAAAGGATTTCTATTTTTGTTTCCACAGAAAATGAAAAGCTATTGATTTCTTCCAGACTTATGTGGTTTGATCAAGCCAGACCCCCTGAAACAATGCCCCAGATGATCCAACATTCAAAGCAGTTGAGACAAAGCCTTGCAGACTACTGCCAAGATTTCTGCATCTTCTTTGGCCCCCCCATGACAGCGCCCTCTACCAGCAGGAAGTAGTTTGGAAAGAACAACGCCCAAATTCCCAAATATTGTTTATAAATGTTTGTTTTCATTTATATGGGCTTGGTTATAAATGGCTATAAGCACAAGCTATCTTTTAAAGGTAAAAAGGGAATTATGGTATAGATATGAATACTTTGCTTTGGAATGGATTTTCTTTTATTGATACAATTTAAGGTCAATTTTATGATATGTATATTTCTCCTCTTGTTTAGGTATTGTGTTTATATAGCTCATTTAGAAATGTAATGTATAATTTAGTACAGATTAGAGAATTACCTATGATAGTCAAAACTTAGAGTTAAGTTAGTTAGGATTTCTAGATATGCAGAGATGTATTTGAGATGGATAGGCATTCTTCAAACCTTTCAAAGACCTACAGAATATGGCATTTAAAATGGTTTAGGGTTTTTCTTGACAATGAGGCACAACTGCTCCTGGTAACACCACCTACAGAAGAAAGGAAGATGGACATTGAAGAAACACATTATGGAGTTTGCTTCTAATATGGCAAGACTAGCCATTTGGGCAAGGTACTGCTCTTCTGAACTGTTTGACTTTATGTTGTAGAAACTGGACATGCAGGACCCACAGAAAGATGACTACTGGTACAAGATGGACAATGCTACAGAATTCCTGCTTTATGGAAGAGGCTGCCAGACAGCCAGACAGTCTACAGGACACAGAGAAAAATGACTGACACACTGTCAATACAGGTGGATAGTTTAAAGTTTCCTGCCTTGTTGAGGAGTCTGGACACACACTATGGCCTATGGGCTGAAGATGGAACATTACAGAAGAACTTTGGGTGACTGACCAGGCAATGCATTGTCTCTGTCATTTCTAGAGTTTATATATTATCCTTCTGTTGTCTTTGAAGGAGTTGAAGACAGATAGTTATGCTTATAGTTTTCCTTAGTTAGGATTAAAAATAAGTTACATATAGGTCTTTAGACTCACAAAGATAGGATACATGATATTTTCTTTAAGTCTTACAAAATGTTAATGGACTAAATATTGTTAACTGTGATTCTTATTTGATAACTGTTGTATGGTATATTTTGCTATGTTAAGGTTAAACCCCTTCTTTTACTTTAGACAGAAAGAGGAGATGATGGGAGATGTGATTCTGTATATATGTTCCTCATACTGTTAATAAAGCCCTGTGGCCAATAGAAAACTAGATAGGTGGGGCTAGGAGACTAGGAGGAGGAAGAGGAAGTAGTAGGTAGGGTCGAGATGTAGCCCGGGAAGGAGCAGGACGCCTGCAGCGCGGCTCCCCGTTAAGACGACCACGTGGAAATACTTAGATAAGTAGAAATGGGTTAATAATTAAGACAGAGCTAGCCCATAAACAGTAATGGTAATTGGCCAACAGGATTGTATCAAATACAGAGTCTCAGAGTGTTATTTGGGGCACACGTGGTTGCAGGACAATGGCGGCAGAACCAGCGGCAGCCGGTGGGGAAACCTGCTGTAACAGGAAAGCCTGAGGCCAAAGCTATCCACAGCTCCTCTTCCTCCCCCTGGAGAGCTGCAGGCCTCTTCTTACAGGCTTTCAAAGGGGAATCTTCAGATTAGAAATGACTGGCTTTGCTCCACCCGCCCCAGCCCATCACGTGACAGAGGGGGTGGTCTTAGAAGTGTGTGCCAACTTCTATTTCCCACACAAGGTGGGACAGGGGAGCGCAGCTCTCCTAGGGAAGCCCCCCCACCCCAGGATCATGGAAGGCCGCTGGGTAGATAAAACGTATTTTCTTAGAAGTGGAACAGTGGCCTCACAGATTTTCTGCTGCAGAAAAGGTCAAAATGTGATCCTATGATTAAAAAGCATTTTATTACAGAACTAAAAAGGGGAACGAAAGGGAAATGAAGTCATCGTTGGTTTTATTAGGAACAAAGCAGGACTAACAGTGGCTGTCCTGGCAGCCGGAGACCTGGCATTTTGACAACCCCCAGCTGAAAAGTGAAACCCAGGGAAGCTGGTTCTGGAGCGCCCCAGCGGTCAAACCATCTCTGTGACTTATAATCATGGCTCCCAAGGTAGTAAATGATAGTGGCCGCAGGTCAAATCCCAGACCTTAATTTTTCTGTGGGGTAGTTGCTCCCCCCACAGATTTAACTTAGGGACCAGGCTTTAAAAAGAAACAAGACCAACTGTCACATTTGCAAAGAAATGGTCAGGCTACCTTCTCTCCTGCCCCTCTCGCTCATCCAACACTTGCAAACATCCGCACAGATGGGCGGCTTTAGGACAAGGCCGAAAAAACCAGCCCCTTGTCCTTCTGAGCTGTGCAGTGGTCAGAGGACCGGTCCAGCTTAGGTCCTGCCCTACCCCTCTCCCCCACCCCCATCCCAGCCTGTTGCCCAGAGCTCTCTCTCCAGTCGGGCACACCGAGCCCCAGGTCTGCAAGCAGGGGAGAGGGGCACCGACTCCGTGTCCCCTCTGTCGCCTGCGTGGCGTTGGAGCCCGCACCCTAGCCCCCTCTGATTGCAGCCAGGCGGCCGACCCGTGGTACATGCCTGTAATCTGAGCACTTAGGAGGTTGAGCCCGCGCAGCAGCTGCAGGTAGCAGGAGTGCCCCGCCCCGTCGGGCCGCGGCCGGGGACGCCGCCCTCGCCAGGCTCCGGGGCAGCGGCCAGGACAGGTGGAATTTTCTGGCTGCCAGAGAGGCGAAATGTGGGAAAATGTTATTTCGTCACCTCAACGGTAGACCTTATGATTTAGATGACATTTCCTGGCTTTGAACACTTAACAATGCAGCCTGTCAGAAATTGGGATGTGGCGCATTCAGGAGAATAAACTCAGCTGGCTGGGAGGTTTGTGACTGCCTACTTCGTCTCAGTGAGTTTAGCGCTATATCCCGCACTGAGTTTGCTTATTACTACATTTATTGAATTGTAAATTCATCGACTGACTTTTTGAGTATATTTTTTTTATCAGTTATGTGTGCTGTAAGTACAGTGTGTACTGATCAATTCCAGCCTCGTTTTACCCTCCTTCCTCCCAGCTCCTAGTTAACGCTTTCCTATATTAAGGATGAAAAAAAAGAAAGAAAAAGGAAAAGGAAAAAGAAAGACAAGACTTCCACAGACAAGACAGAACATATTTGCTTATTTCACTCACCTAATGCTCCCTGGTTCCACCCATTTTGCTGTAGTTAATTTTATGGCCCAATAATAATGCATTATATATCTAAACATTATCTGTCTAACATCTATGTATCATGTATCGTTATCCACAATTTATCTAATTTCACTTATGCATCTGTGTGCTGCTGAGTTTTCTTAGCTGCTGTGTATAGTTTCTGGAGAACATGGATGTGTCCTTTGGATATTTTGTCACACGGAAGGCTGCTCCTATGGTAGATCTACTAACTGTTTTTAGGGATCTCCGTATTGATTGTCCTAATTTACATTTCTTAACAGTGTACAAGTGTCCTTTCCTTCTGCATATACTTAGCAGCATTTGTTACTGTTTCCATAGTAGTCATTCTAACCGGGGCAAGTCAATATCCTAGTTTTGAAGTGAATTTTCACTAGCAAACATTTCTTATGCATCTGTTGGCCATTTGTATTTCTCCTTTTGAGAAGAGTCTGCTTCCATCACTAGCAGGAATTGATCCCTTTGCTCTTGAGCGTTTGTGTTCCTGGAATGTTTGATACCGCCCGTGTCAGGCGGGGAGTTGGTCTTTAAGTTTTAAAAAATTCTCTCTCTCTCTCTCTCTCTCTCTCTCTCTCTCTCTCTCTCTCTCTCTCTCTCTCTCTCTCTGGTGTGTGGTGTGTGTGGTGTGTGGTGTGTGTGTGTGTGGTGTGTGGTGTGTATGTGTGTGTGGTGTGTGTGTGTGTGTATGTGGTGTGTATGTGTGTGGTGTGTGTGTGTGTGTGTGTGTGTGGTGTGTGGTGTGTGTGTGGTGTGTGTGTGTAGGTGGTGTGTGGTGTGTATGTGTGTGTGGTGTGTGTGTGTAGGTGGTGTGTGGTGTGTATGTGTGTGTGGTGTGTGTGTGTGTGTGTGGTGTGTATGTGTGTGTGGTGTGTGTGTGTGTGTGTGTGTGGTGTGTGTGTGTGTGTGTGTGTGTGTGTGTGTGTGTGGTGTGTGGTGTGTGTGTGTGTGTGTGTGTGTGCAGCTGTAGGACAGCATTTGAAGTTGATTCTCTTCTTCCTCTGTCTGGTCATCTTAGAAGTCTGGTTTTTGGCAACTAGACATGGTGGTACATGCCTGTAATCTGAGCACTTAGGAGGTTGAGGCAGGGATTTGAACTCAAGGCTTGCCTGGGATATGATGGGAGATGTGATTCTGTATATATGTTTCTCATACTGTTAATAAAGCCCTGTGGCCAATAGAAAACTAGATAGGTGGGGCTAGGAGACTAGGAGGAGGAAGAGGAAGTAGTAGGTGGGGTCGAGATGTAGCCCGGGAAGGAGCAGGACGCCTGCCGCGGCTCCCCGATAAGACGACCATGTGGAAATACTTAGATAAGTAGAAATGGGTTGATAATTAAGATAGCGCTAGCCCATAAACAATAATGATAACTGGCCAACAGGATTGTATCAAATACAGAGTCTCTGAGTGTTATTTGGGGCTGGCGCGGCTGTGGGCCCAGATTGGCGGGCTGGCGGAAACTTACATGCTACAAATGGCGCCCAACGTGGCTATAAGAACTTTCACTTAAAACTAATAAGAGCTTAAGAAATGTTTTAGAAACAAGGGAACAGAGACTTCTTGGTAGCAGCATTTTCTTGATTGGATTTGTTTTGCTGTAGACAGAGATTTGCACGGCTCCTTTAAGGGAAGTTTCCAAAATTAGCATAAGCGGCAAAAAGCCGCCCTGGCTTTCCAAAGAGCTCTGCTAACAATTCATTGGTGTGTAGGAGAGCTGCAATAAAGGTTTACACTGTGTTTTTAAAAAATACGCTGGCTTGGGAGAGAAAAAGAAACAGGATACAATGGTTTAAAAAAGAAAAAAGGAAGTAGAATTAATCCTAGTACTCGGCAGACAGAGGCAAGCAGATCTCTGTGATTTCAAAGTAAACCTGGTATGGAGTGAATTCCAGGACAGATAAAAGTTACACAGAGAAACCCTGTCTCAAAATATGCAAAAATAGAAGTAGAATAAATAGAGTAATAAGAAAGCCACGTAAAGATGGAAAACACAGAGAAATTTTGGATACTATACGCGATTCTGTTGTCTTTAAATTATTTGATTGCTGAGAAAACAACTACTGATAAAAGAAATGCTGCTGGATTAATTCAATTTATATATTTTAAAAATGCTTTGACTCCAAAATTTGTGCCTAAGGACAAGTTACTAGGGAAAAGGATTTTTATTTTTGTTTCCACAGAAAATGAAAAGCTACGGATTCTTTCCAGACTTATATGGTTTGATCAAGCCAGACCCCCTGAAACAGCTCCCCAGGTGATCCAGCATTCAAAGCAGTTGAGACAAAGCCTTGCGGACTACAGCCAAGATTTCTATGTCTTCTTTGGAACCCCATGACAGCGCCCTCTACCAGCAGGAAGTAGTTTGGAAAGAACAACGCCCAAATTCCCAAATATTATTTATAAATGTTTGTTTTCATTTAAATTGGCTTGGTTATAAATGGTTAATGACCACAAGCAATCATTTTAAAGGGAAAAGGGGAATTATGGTATGGAAATGAATATTTTGCTTTGGAATGGATTTTCTTTTATTGATACAATTTAAGGTCAATTTTATGATATGTATATTTCTCCTCTTGTTTAGGTATTGTGTTTATATAGCTCATTTAAAAATGTAATGTATAATTTAGTACAGATTATAGAGAGTTACCCATGATAGTTAAAACTTGGAGTTAAGTTAGTTAGGATTTCTAGATATATAGAAATGTATTTGAGATGGATAGACATTCTTCAAATCTTTCAAAGACCTATAGAATATGGCATTTAAAATGGTTTAGGGATTTTCTTGACAATGAGGCACAACTGCTCCTGGTAACACCACCTACAGAAGAAAGGAAGATGGACATCGAAGAAACACATTATGGAGTTTGCTTCTAATATGGCAAGACTAGCCATTTGAGCAAGGTACTTCTCTTGTCTAGACGGTTTGACTTTATGTTGTAGAAACTGGACATGCAGGACCCACAAAAAGGTGACTGCTGAAACAAGATGGACATTGCTACAGGATTCCTGCTTCATGGAAGAGGCTGCCAGACAGCCAGACAGTCTACAGGACACAGAGAAAAGTTTCCTGCCTTATTGAGGAGTCTGGACACACATTATGGCCTATGGGCTGAAGATGGAACATTACAGAAGAACTTCGGATGACTTACCAGGCAATGCATTGTCTCTGTCATTTCTAGAGTTTATATATTATCCTTCTATGGTCTTTGAAGGAGTTGAAGACAGATAGTTATGGTTATAGTTTTCCTTAGTTAGGATTAAAGATAAGTTACATATAGGACTTTAGACTCACAAAGATAGGATAGATGATATTTTCTTTAAGTCTTACAAAATGTTAATGGACTAAATATTGTTAACTGTGATTCTTATTTGATAACTGTTGTATGTTATATTTTGCTATGTTAAGGTTAAACCCCTTCTTTTACTTTAGACAGAAAAGAGGAGATGATGGGAGATGTGATTCTGTATATATGTTTCTCATACTGTTAATAAAGCCCTGTGGCCAATAGAAAACTAGATAGGTGGGGCTAGGAGACTAGGAGGAGGAAGAGGAAGTAGTAGGTGGGGTTGAGATGTAGCCCGGGAAGGAGCAGGACGCCTGCCGCGCGGCTCCCCGATAAGAGGACCACGTGGAAATACATAGATAAGTAGAAATGGGTTAATAATTAAGACAGAGCTAGCCCATAAACAGTAATGGTAATTGGCCAACAGGATTGTATCAAATACAGAGTCTCTGAGTGTTATTTGGGGCACACGAGGTTGCGGGACAATGGCGGCAAGACCAGGAGGCCGGCGGGAACAACATGCTGTAACAGGGATACATAGTGAGACTCCAATAAAAATAAATGTCCTGTTAGTCTAACGAACATTCCCTTAAATATGACTCAGAGCTTCTTTCTTTACTTCAGGGTTTAGGATTCTTTGTTTTATGACATTGGCAGTTTGACTATTGGTGTGAACATCTTTTTGAACACATCTATTTGGTCTTTTGACTCTCCTTTATTTAGACATCCAGGCCTTCCCCGAGACTAGGGAGGTCTCTAGCCATTTAGGAGACTCCGTATGCCGTCCGTTTTTGTCTCCCTCTAGGTGCTCCTGAGAATCAGCATTTGTGCATTTAATGATGTTCCAACGTTCTTGAAGACATTCTTTATCATTCCTCTTGCTCCTTCTCTCCCTTCTCCTCCTACTTAGCCTTCTTCCTTATCTGATACAGATTTTGGGGAGATTTGTCCTCAAGTTCAGATCTTTATTGATCTAATTTGCTGTTGAGGCTTTTGACTGTAGTTCTTAAATGACTCGTTGAGCTTTGCTTTTCCAAAATTCCTGTTTGATTCTTTTACAAGATTTCCATTTCGTTGCTGATTTTTTTTAATGTTTTAGATTTTCTAATGTTTTTGTCTCTTTCTAGTATATATTCATTTTACAAAATGTTAGATTTTATTTGAAATTTTCATACGTGCGTATTGTGTATTTTTCTCTATTCTTTCCTTCCCAGTTATCCCTTCCAGCCCAGGGCACTCTGCTCAGCCCAAACAGTTTAGCCTCTACTTTCACGTCATATATCTATGTCTATATTCGAAACTCCTCACACAAGAGAAAACATTAACATATGGTTTTTTTTTTTTTCTGAGTCTGGTTTATTTTACCTAACATGGGGACCTCCATTCCATCCTTTCCTAAAAACAGCACAGCTTTGTTCTTTACACTGAATAAAACTGTCCTGTGTGTACATTATCGCATCCTGTTTTGCTGAATTTCTCACTCATGTGATCTATTGTTTTTCTGGTCTTCTTTACTTATCTGTGTTTTCTTGATTTTTATTCAGCTTCCTTATCATCATTTTAAACAAATTATTTATCAGGCATTTAATTAATGTTATTTCTTTTATAACCCAGTGCTAGACAATTGTATATTTTCTTGGATACATGTTGCCGTATTCTTTTTCTATCTAGATTTATTTTGTTCCTACTCTGGTATGTGGTATTGACTTTAGTTCTAGGGCATAGCACTGCAGTCTGTTGCTTCCCTGACTTTAATAAATGTTACATGTACAACTCATGGTGTGGCAGAATTAAAGAGAGCCACTGTTGACCAGGCATCCATACAGGAGGCAGAGGCAGGTGGCTCTCTGAATCTGAGGCCAGCCCCATCTATAGAACAATCCCAGGACAGCCAGGGTTATACAGGGAGAGCGTGTGTAGGCCAGTGGGTCTCAGCCTCACCGATGCTGTGACTGGCCCGTTAATAGGGTTCCTCATGCTGTGCTGACCCCAACCATAAAATTATTTTGTTGCCACTTCATAACTGTAATTTTGCTACTGCTATGAATTGAAATGTGAATATTTTTGGAGATAGAGTTTGTTTCCAAAGCATTCACGACCCACTGTAGCAGAGGGGGTGTTGCTACAACGCTTGTGGATTATGGGGTGGGGTTGCAGAAGTGCTTTGGACACTGTCTTCCCGCCCCAAAGGGAGGGTAGAAAACATCAAACTCAGCACGGGGTTGATCTACTGGCTGAGACTGTTTGGGTGGTTAAGCACCGTCAGGCCTGGTATTGGCCTGAGTCCACATATGCATATGGTTGCACACTCCTTGTTTCTAGTGGGTAAGCACGGCTCACTCTCAGTTCCGGAAGGTGAACTCCCCATCATTCTATCACCTGAGAGAGGTCTGTCCCTGTAATGCTGGGTATGGAGAAGCCTTAGATGCTAGGGTCACAGCTGCTCTGCTGGATCAAGTTGGGTCTGTGAGCCTGCTGTCCTTGCCTCCCGTTTGGTGGAATGACTGTGGTGTCTGGTGATGACAGTGAAGAGGGTTTTCACTCCCTCCGGCACAATGATGCAAAAGATACGGTCTTCGCCTTAGGAAACCGATGGACTAGGGCAGAGGATAAATACAAAGATTGTCATTTCAGTGGGTCTCAGTTAAAGATAGGGCAGAGAAGCTGAGAGTGCGTGTGTTTTTGGATTGACTTCTGGGTAAAGGAAAGGGCAGAGGAGGCTGATGGGGAGGAGAGGGGTTGGGCTGTGGTGTCATCTGTGACAGCCTCAACTAGGCCCGAAGGTTCTGAAGATGCTGGGGGCTGTTTTCCAGTAGCGATCATACCAGCCAGAGTCAAAAGTCCTCCATCAAAGTGCCCGCCCCAGAGGCTGCCATGGGCTGCGCACACGTTGCTTGGGTTAACTGTCATGTAAAGGCAGGGAGCCATATCCGAGTGCTGACTTTCCTTTGTCCACTGAGTCACTGCAGATTCGTACTCCAACTGACGCTTCTTGCTTCAGTGCCCACCTGATGTGGCAACTTAATCCCGTGAGCCTTTGCCGGCCTGCCTTGGTGACCACCGTCATCCAAGGTAACCAAACGGACACCCCCTTTGAACCTGCATTAACTACTCCAATCCAGCCACCCCCACCCCACCCCACCCCTCAGTAGATGGGTTGTGACTTGCTCTTTGCTTTTTGAGCTAGCTGTTGGAGGGAGCAATGACGTCTGTCTTCAAAGGTCCCGTGGTATCGTGTGGAGAGAGGGTTCTGCAAACTCCGAGCTGCTGGCCTTGATACGAGAATAACCCACGTGTGCTGACTCGGAGGGCTCAAGCCCGCCTGAGACTCAAGCTGCCTGGTGGCATCAGAGCACATTTCCAGAGCCTTTGCCGTGCCAGAGCAAGGCTGGTGGCATCAGTGCGCATTTCCAGAGCCTTTGCCGTGTCAGAGCAAGGCTGGTGGCATCAGTGCGCATTTCCAGAGCCTTTGCCGTGTCAGAGCAAGGCTGGTGGCATCAGTGCGCATTTCCAGAGCCTTTGCCGTGTCAGAGCAAGGCTGGTGGCATCAGTGCGCATTTCCAGAGCCTTTGCCGTGTCAGAGCAAGGCTGGTGGCATCAGGGCACATTTCCAGAGCCTTTGCCGTGTCAGAGCAAGGCTGGTGGCATCAGTGCGCATTTCCAGAGCCTTTGCCGTGTCAGAGCAAGGCTGGTGGCATCAGTGCGCATTTCCAGAGCCTTTGCCGTGTCAGAGCAAGGCTGGTGGCATCAGTGCACATTTCCAGAGCCTTTGCCGTGTCAGAGCAAGGCTGGTGGCATCGGTGCGCATTTCCAGAGCCTTTGCCGTGTCAGAGCAAGGCTGTTCAGCTGAGGCTTGAGCTTTGGCTACTCTGAGGATGGCTCCTTGGTGTGAATCTTAACTTGCTCTGGACCTCTGCCTGTGGGACATGAGGACAAAGGTCGGGATTAACACTTAGCCTCGCTCAGCTTGCCTTTTTGTAAAACTTCAAGCTTGTCAACCAGTGCCCAGTTCCATTGTCCTCATAGTTATATTTACCCTCTGCTTTTTATTGCTTGGTATTTCACAACAGCTGGACGAGTATGCACGGGCTATGCCATCCCAGTTCGTAGCCAGTGAAAGTTTTTGGGTTTTTGAGACAGGGATTCTCTGTAGCTTTAGAGCCTGTCCTGGAACTCACACTGTAGACCAGGCTGGCCTCGAACTCACAGAGATCCGTTTGCCTCTGTCTCCCAAGTGCTGGGATTAAAGGCCATGCACCACCAGCGCCCGGCACCAATGAGACTTCCACATCACTGCCCTGGTTTCCTGGGCCCCATCATCGGGGTGACACTCATCCTAACTGTCATTTCTGCTGAGGCGGTTCAGCATCGAGTCCCTTCCAGAGTCCACTTTTTAAGGCTACTTCCAGTGCCAGTTAGGTTCCCTGGGAAGCTAAATCTGAGAGGGACCTTAACGTGCAGGAGTATAGGGGGAGCTTGGAATCGAGCCCTGCACAGGGCAAGAGAGCACACTTGTGTCGGTAAAGAATTCAAGTTGTTCTTTAGGGTTGGTGAAATCCCTGGCTGCTCCTTTGGAGGGTCCTAGCGAAGAGGAGCCCCTCCTCCTAGCTGTCTGAGTTAGAAGAGAATGCTGAGTAGATATACCCGTGCTGGGATGGTGGGCCTCCCGAGACAATGGACTGGTCTTTGGCGAGCATCTTTCTTCAGCGGGGTCCATCCGTGAAGAAGAGGAGAATAGAAGGCATGGTCATTGCGTAGCAAGTTCCCTGACCTGCATTTCTCTTTCCCAAAGCATCCTTTTATGGCGAGAGCTACGTGGGGCTCAGCATCACAGAAGTTTCCTCTGGGCTGTCGCTTCAGTTGAGATTTCAGACAAGCAAGTCACAAGGCTTACTGTTTCTTGCAGCTGGAAACATTGACTGTTGCCTAATAGAACTTCTGTCAGGGATGGTACAGGTATTATTATTTTTAAAATATATAAGCATTCATCACTAGAGAACACAAAGCAACAGAAAAAGGGAACAAGCCTCCCCCCTCCCTTTCCTTTGCAATGATAGCTGGGCGGTTAAGGTTACTTTATAAAGGAGATACACAGTAGGTTCATTTCTGGGTGTGTAAGAGGGTGATGGTAGAGTCCGCTTGGCTTCTGGCGAGGGCATCAGGGTGGATGGGAAGAAGCAAGGGAAAAACCTGCCTTCTAGCTCCCCACGTCACCAATCCATGTCCTCAGAGAGCGCAGTCTCCTGCAGAGCGCTGCATTAACATCCCTAGTCAGTTCTCCCAGACCTCCGCACTGCTCAGCCCTGCTGGGTTCAGGATTTAGGCTGTACCATGAGTTTCAGTAGGGTCAAACCATAGCAACACCGTTCCCCAGTAACCATAGCAACACTGTTCCCCCCAGTAACCATAGCAACACTGTTCCCCCCAGTAACCATAGCAACACTGTTCCCCCAGTAATCATAACAACACTGGTCCCTCAGTAACCATAGCAACACTGTTCCCCCAGTAACCATAGCAACACTGTTCCCCCAGTAACCATAGCAACACTGTTCCCCCCAGTAACCATAGCAACACTGTTCTCCAGTAACCATAGCAACACTGTTCCCCCAGTGACACACTATGAGGTGAACATCTTGGTGAGGTTCATTAATTATGGCCCTTGTCTCTCCTAGGTGAAAATAAATGTGGGTGCGGGCGAGCAGCTCCTGTTTTCTGAGCAAAGACTTCGTGTGGACAATTTGGTGTGGCATTCTGTGGAACTGCACTATGGCAAGGATAAGGCTTTCTTGGTTGTTGACAAGCATGAGAGAACTAGCCAGCTGGATGGGGTGTTAGTAACTTCACATTTCACCATGGAATCTATGTGGGAGGTCGTGGGGGACTCAGTGTCTCTTACCTGGACAGCAAGACCCCAGCTTCCGTGGATGCACAGAGGGTGTGCTGTTTAACCAGAGGGAGGTCCTTACATCCCTTAGGTCTTTCCCCGGTTTCAAGAAGGTTCGTGAGGCGTCACTGGGATGTAGCCATGAGTTTTTTGCTGGGAAGAATGAAGCTATTAGCTTTTTCAGCTCTAGGTCCTATGTTGTCTTTCCAGAATGGAAGGTACAGGGGGAAGGGACGCTGAGATTTGCTGTGCACACTGGAACCCAACAAGCCTTGCTTTCATTTCAGTCAGGTAGAGGAAGAGATTTTGTTGCCTTGGAAGTACATGAGTGTCTACTGGAGGCTCATGTAGGAAGGGGAGAAACAAAAACTCAGCTCTCATCGTTGCACTTGGTTTGCGACAACAAGTGGCACGTTGTTCAACTCCGAGTCGCGAGGAGGCACCTGGACCTCATGGTAGATGAACAAGGGGTGAGAGCCCCTGCAAGGCCAAGAGTTTGTGTCCAAAGGGCCCCTGTTCGCGGGAGCCCTGACTCGCCGGACGCGGGAAACAGTGCGGGGGTTAGAACTCGTGTCTGTGCCGGGGAAATCTGCTCGGGCACGTCTCTGAAAGGGTGCCGGAGAGCCTCGGAAGCAAACCTGGAAAAGAGAGCCTTAAGGGATGCGCTTGTCTCCAAAGACATCGCTGCTGGGCGCACAGGTGGGAGTGCCCACCACACAGGCCCTTCTGCGGCGGCGGAAGACCTGTCCCAGCCACAGCCGTCCCTTCCGGCCACGGTCCCCAGTGCCAGTCCCCTTCTGCAGAATCAAAGTGGCAGGGTTTTGGTTTTGAATAACCTGGAAGCCCAAGAAGGTGGACTGGCCTTACTGGGACAAAGGCACATACAAGTTCGTGTGGACTTCACGGGTATCAACTACTCCCAGATACTATTTAAAATACAGCAAGTGCCTACTCATGGTTCCCTTCAAATAGATGTTCGGTCTGCACAAGAAGTGGAGAGCACTTTTACTCTGTTAGATCTGAGGCTTGGGAAAGTGTGGTATATCCACGATGGCTCGGAGGAGCCTGCGGACTCTTTCACATTTGTGGTTTCTTCTAGCAGCCGGAGGGCAATGCCACCCCAGTCACGGGGTCCCACTCCGCATGCTTTCAACATTGTTGTCATTGTACCCCCCATACCTGAAGCTCCCTCAAGGACACTTGCTTCTCTCCGAGAACTCTAAGAAGCAGCTGACCCCCAGTGTGGTACAGGTGTCAGATCCCGACACCGATTCTCAGCATCTCAGACTTTTGGTCCTTAGCTATTTCAACGCAGATGCTGGGTTTTTAGAAAGTGCCAGAGACCCTGGGCAAGCCATCAATGCTTTTACTCAGGTGGGCTTACAACGTGGCAGCATTTTCTACGTGCACAGGGGTAATGGAAACTCTCGGATTGTTCTGAGAGCACCTGACGGTGAGCTGGCTAGCAATACTGGGGTGTTATGGGTCATAGCTGTTCCTTGGGACTGTGAAGTGGCAGGTAGGACTGGTGTGGTGGTGCAACAGGGTGGCACAGTTCCGATCACGCACGGCGACTTGTCAGTGAGGGTGAACGGCGAACAACATGAGATGGACATTCGCTATGACATCACTCTGCCGCCTCAGCTGGGCCAAATCCAGCACCGGGGATCCAACGGGGAGTGGAAACAAACTGGTACCTTTTCCCAACGTTCCGTTCACCGGGGCCGGATCCGATACTATAGTTCATTCAATGAACCGCAGCAAGAAAATGTTACGGATCACTTTAAATTTAAAGTTACGGTCGAAGGAAGAGAAAGCAAAGAGCTCCTGTTCCCCGTCACCGTTCAGCCGCTGAAATCGACACTTCTGAAAAATATCCCTATAGAGGTTAGCAATGCGAACAAGAAAGTGTTGGATTCTGGCCATCTGCAGGCTGCAACAGAGAATGTGGAAGCAGCCAAGTGGGAACTGTGTTTCAAGTTACTGAGCACACCTAAGAAAGG
This sequence comes from Cricetiscus sungorus, assembly GCA_030556225.1. NCBI lineage: Eukaryota > Metazoa > Chordata > Mammalia > Rodentia > Cricetidae > Cricetiscus > Cricetiscus sungorus. Next base: position 1,697,164 of record JANBXA010000171.1, on the reverse strand, counting down.
AAACTTGCTGCTCGGCAATGAAGTTCTCCAAACAAATTCAATTTTCAGCCAAGAAAACATTACAGACTCTAAGGTAAGCTATGCGCCTCAGGGGAGACCCCGGGAAGACTCACAGGATACTTTTAATCTTTCAATTATTGTTAAACACATAGAATCAAAAGATTATACTTTCAGGATAATCCTTAAAGCAGATAGGACACATATTACTTTAACCAACACTGGATTGTTTGTAAAAGAAGGAGAATGGACATACAAAATCAGAATTATTTGTCCAAACGTCGGGCAATCATGCCTTCAGATATAAAGTCACCAAGAGTCCTCAGCATGGGGAACTGAAATTAGTCAGCTCTTCTGCTTCTCTGGGAAGCGACAGCAGCATCAGTGCGTTCACGAATGAAGACGTAGTGGGTGGAAGGCTGATATACGCCCACGATGACTCTGAGACCCAGTGTGATGAAGTCGTTGTTTTGGCCTCTGCCACAGATCAGGGGCAACACGGAGGGGCCAGAAGTCTTGACTCTGAGCACGTGTCTACAGACATCAAGGTCAGCATCTCTGTTGAGTTGAAGAATGATGAGAAGCCCGTGCGAGTGGTAGATAGGGTCTTCCATGTTGTGCGGGCAGCCAGCGCTTACTGACACTAGCGGACCTCTGTTACCACGACCCTGACTTAGATTTTGACGATGGGCAGTTGCTCTACACTCGGCGTGGCATACCAAACGGAGATTTGGTGCAAGCCAGGGACCCGGCTCAGAAGCTCTACCGGTTCAGACAAGAGGACCTACAGGAAGGGCGGGTGCTCTACAGACATCGCGGTCCACACTCTGCCCGATTCCTGCTGTTTGTGACAGATGGTGTGCATCACACATCACCCCTTTTCCAGGTCAGTGTGTCAGAGGCCTATGTCCACATAGTCAACGACGCAGGGCTGCTTGTGCCCAGAGGGAGGGGCAGCTGCTTCACAACAGCCAACCTAAGCGTCACCACAAACCAAGATGTCAGGACAGACCACGAGTTTGAATTCCACGTCTTGCGATCCCCCCACACATGGCAGGGTCCTGGTCAACAATTCTGTGTCTCACTCCTTTTCCCAGCATGACCTGCAGCGGGGATATGTGGTTTACAGGCACAGTGGCGATGGGGACTTTGATATGTTTAACCTGACAGTGAAAGTTAAAGAGACCTACTTAGATGTGAGTGTTTGTGTCCAAGTGTCCTTGGAGAGTCATCAACAGTGCACTCAGATTCTGCACGGCAGGAGCATCGCGGTTGAAGAAGGAAAACCAGTAAAACTGAGAAGTGGAACTCTCCAGGTAGGCACTAGGCATTCTAATTGGCTTAGACCAGTAGAGGGGTAATAATCCATTTGTTTGCGTCCCTGTCTCTGTCTGTGTGTGTGTGTGTGTGTGTGTGTGTGTGTGTGTGTGTGTGTGTGTACTGGAAGTGGCTCTAATGTATGTGTGTGCACACATTTATATACATATTTATGTGCCACTGAGATGAAAAGTTAGAAGTTTGCAGTTTGATTCTGCCAGTCTTTCCACACCTAAAAATAAAATCTGCACTATGTTCAGCCTAACATTAAAGCTGTGTTTACACCCAGTCATGTGTGTGCCCATGCTTAGTGTAGTATGAAGTAAGCCTAATGGAGGGAAGTGTATATTGTGATAAACTCAGAGCTTTGTGTTTTCATTTGTTGCTAACAGCAGCACTAGAAACATTTCCTTCGATAGGGGTTAATATATGATGAGGGGAAGTTGTTTAGCAGACATAGAAAGGATTTCCCAAACAGTCTCTTCATTTCTGGCCGTGGCCGCCTTGTTTAGTTCCCTGAAACTGAGGAATAAAAGGATCTAGGCCAGTGGGGCAGTACCCGTGAGAGCAGAGGCACAGATGTCCCTCAGACGCCACAGGCACAGTCCTATGGATCGGTTTGACTGGGTTTTTAGTTAGGGACTGTCCCATAGGCTGTAGGATAGGCAAACTCTTCTTTTCAGCAGTGGCCACGCACACAGGCTGTCGGGACTCTGCCGTTAGGGCTGCAGGCAAGGGGCCCAAGAGTAACCAGCACTATCAGAGAGGCCCGTGAGATAGAGTCAGCTTGGCAAATGCCCAGTCCTGATTAAGGGGTAGAAGGCACCAGCTTGTCAGCATTTTTCAATCTTGGAGAGTTGATATGTTTCACCACAAGGGGGCATGTTTCGTCTTGTGACTGATCAGTTGCAAATACCGTTTCTAAACAGACTTTGCTGAATCAATCAAATGAAAATGCATAGGAAACGCTGACAGGACAGGAGAGCTAAACGGAAAAATCGCTTTCCTCTACAGCTGTGCAGTTTTAGTGACCAGCTGTTCTTCCTCTGTAATCCCCCCACCATGGTGCTGGGTATCAAATCCATGGCCTTGCTCATGCTAGATGCTAGGCATGCCTCCAACCCTCTCCTTGTGACATCTGATTCTTTTACCTTAACTCTTAGCATATTCAGGGATCTTACAGCTGTGTGCAAATACTTCACAGCTACTTAAACGCTGTTGGCCACTTATTTATTTATTTACTGTGATCAGGACTAATATTCCAGATGTCGGCTTGGGCCCCAGGCCAGACCCCGCCTTAGGCTGTGCAACCACCCTAATTACAACTTAGGCCACTTGTCAGTATTAAGAGAAATCATTTGGTTCGTCAGTGACTCTAACTCTTATAGTTATGTGCTTCTCTTGTGTTGTGTTTGTGGACACAAGGCTGGGAATGAAGACGATATCTCTTCAGAGATCGCGTTCACGGTCAGGGCTCCACCGATGCATGGATACCTCCCAAAGTCTACGGCGGAAGACGGCAGCGTGGGTACAGATGGGAAGTCCCCTCTGAGCAGGATATTGATGATGGCAATGTCGCTTATGTACAGACGGCTCCCGGCCAGCAAAAGGATCAGTTCACCTTGGATGTGGTCAAGGACTCCCACTTTGTGAGGAGAGTGGAAATTCATTTGGAAATCATGGTACAGAATTTCACAGTTCAGGAAGGGGGCGCCAAAGCACTCATGCCGGGCCACCTCAGAATTCCAAGCAAGCATTTTGAGGATCTTGACTGTGAATTTGTTCTCCTTGAGTCACCAAAGCATGGTTATGTTGAAAGTTCCAGTTTTCCAGGAGTAAAGCTAAGAAGATTTTCCAAGAAACAGGTAATAAACCTCAGCTAGTATATTTGACTATCATTCAGACTCACGGCTTTAGGGTGGTGAGACCTTGGAGTCCTGTTTCCCACAAGATGTTAGCAGCCTGTCTGTCCTAGCGTCCCTGTAGGGATGGCGTTAACATTGCCTAAAGATTTTCAGTAATGGCGTGTTTACTACTTCCTGAGATGGAGCTTCGTAGTTTAAAAATATTTCAACATTTCTTTTCACTAACGTGAATTTGGAAGCTTCCCTTAGATCCTGGCTCTTCTGACTTTTGACTGTATTCCATGAATTGACTGTGTCACCCTTAGTAATGTCCACCTCCATGAGAGAGCCCAGCTATGTCACCTTCACCCAATCACCCTGGTCTCTCTGCTTCAGCATTATTGATAGACTTTGTTTTCTTACAGGAATGAATTAATGATTTATACCACTGTTTTTTTTTTTTTTTTAATTTTGAAAATCAGCCTGCGAATCTGTCTTATGAAGCCCTAGCGATACAGACTATTTGACTGGAAACCTCCCACTGTATTTACCTGCTTTCGACTTTTGACAGCTCAGACTATTGACTGGAAACCTCCCACTTATTCACTACATCCCAGTAACCTGGCTTCCCTCCCCAGCTAAAGTTGGGGACTGCAGAGTCGGCTCAACAGTTCAAAGCTTTGATTGGTTTTGTAGAGGACCCAGGTCCTGTTCCCAGCATCCACATGGAGGCTCACAACCACCTGTAAATCAAGTTGTAAGGGATCTGGCATGGCTGCAGGCATGCAAGTGGTGCTCAGACATGCACACAGGCAAAGCGCCCAAACACCCAAACATAAAAGTAAATAAAAATTTGAAAATGCAAGTTATGGGATTCTTAATGGATTCAAATCCACTTACTGAAGGCGTGCTGTGTTTTAGCCGCCGCGTGTTGCTGTGTAGCGGAAACATACCCCTTGCCGAGAGAAAGGCAGCAGGGGGCCAGATGCTTTGCCTTATCTCTGAATGCTCTCTTCTTCTCTCGCATGTTCTATTTTCACAGTGGTGTTGTAGGAGCACAGAACTGGCATATCCAACTCTAACTGGAGAGCAGAGAGGAGCTCGTAAGTAACCCTTTGCAAAGGGACAATGTTCAATCCAGACTTGGAGGAGCTGGATGAAGAGCATGGACGGAACAGGTTAGGAACCTGAAGGAGGCAAATGCAAGTTAAAGGAGAGTGCGGAGTCCCGAGGGGGCTGTGCGGAGGCCCGAGGGGGCTGTGCGGAGGCCCGAGGGGGCTGGGGGGAGGCCCGAGGGGCTGGGGGGAGGCCCGAGGGGGCTGTGCGTAGGCCCGAGGGGGCTGTGGGGCCATCGGGGAGCTGAGGTGCGCTCCGCACGCCAAGGAGGGGCGGAAGCTGCTTGGAGCTGTGTGGAAGGTTCCTACCTCTGTCCACCGGGGTGTAGTCTACGTCAGCTGTCAAGGAGGCTAGACTACCCAGGCATCGCTGGGAAAGCATGAAGACACAGAATGCAGAGGGCAGGAGAGCAGCTGCCCCTCTGACCCAGGGAAGAGGACCCTTCATTCACAGCATGTAAGGACCTGTCAATCACGGCTTCCATCTCAAAGGCCAGAAAACCGCCAATAGCAACCGTCTGCTTTGGTGTAAGTTGAATCAAACACGCTCACCTCATGTGCTCTGGGCCCTGCCTCAGGCAAGTCAGGGACTGACCATGTTCATAAGAGGATTGCTGGTGAAATCTCTGTGTTATCATCAGCCTGTTCGTCAACATATGACAAGGTCACGTGTCCCTGTTGGTCACGTGATTCTGTGTCTCTTTATATGTAACCCCTGTGGGCTCTAGATCTTGAGTTATTGTCATTTTCACTTAAATAATCCTGAATGTCTATAGCCCTCAGTGTCTTAGTGGAGAGACCCTGGCTTCATTTGTTCAATAAGAAGTTTGTGTCTTGTGTTAGGTGATGGGGACAAAGTGGCGATTTAATTAGGCAGTAACCCCTGACCTTGTGAAGTTTTCTCCCCTGGTGGGGGAACAAGGGAGGCAGAGAGACAAGAAATGTGTTAAATACATAGATTATTAGTACTACAGGAAAAATAAATAAACCAGAAAAAGGAGCTAGGAAGGGCAGGGAGCCTTCATCTGATCAGCAGATATTTTTCTGGCTTTCAAAAGGTAGGAATACACACCATTTCTCAGATTTTAGTCAAATAGTATGCAATTTTGGGACAAATCACTCGTTAAAGGGTGTGTAATTGGGCGGGGTGATGTATTTCTTCAGGAAAAGTGTCCTGGAGCATTCAGCGTCCCCAAAGTGCTTTCACCTCTGAGTTCTCAATATTGGGATGAACACCCCTCCTTGTTTGTTCTCGAGTAGTTTAAGAATCTGGGGCTACGCCTGCTGTCTGGAACCTTCTGCCCACACAGCACCTGTGTATGAGCAGCCATGATTTTCCCTTGAGGGGACTGAACTTTTCACCCCGTCAGAACGCCCCTGTAAGGTCAAGACTTTTCTCAAAGGAAGTGCGACACAGGAATGGGCAAAGTTGAACTGCTCAATTTTTTTTTTTTGGCTAAATTTTATGAAAACAAACACAGCTCCAGAGACTTGCTCAGGGTGCTGACAACTCCCTTGGGCGCCAGGAGTTCTGCCACTGTGTTTTGGTTGCAGACTCATTGGAGCTAAATTCCCACGTAGCTTGATCTCTGAACTGTAGTCTTCAGTGTTTCCAGTAGTCCAGTCTAAAAGGGAAAGGAATCTAATCAGATTTTTGGTTGCTATAAATCAAAGAGGAATAAATGCACTACCCAGTGACAATTTCAGAGCTGAAATTAAAAAGATGGAATCTAACAGGGTCAAAAGTAAATGTTACATTTACTTTATTACGGTGAAAGAAATCTTCTGTGGTAGAGTGACTTGATTGTAATGTACTTGGCAATAATCTGTCTACAGGAGATGTATATTAACTTAGGAGATACACGATTTATTATGAAAGTGAGGGCTCGAGATTAGGAGTAGTTACATTTCTGTTTCTATGATAAAATACCCCCGCAAAAAGTGATTTAGAGAGGAGGGTTATTTCTGCTTACAGCTCCAGGTTGTAAGTCTATCATAGCCAGTAGGCTGGGTCTTCCTGTATCAGTGAACGTGAGACCCCCCCCCCCCCCAGACAGACCAACCCAATGTAGACAGTCCCTAATTGCGACCCTCTCTCCAGGTGAATCTAGATTGTCTCAGGCTCACAGATAAAACTCACCATCACACATAACCCCAGACACAGAAAACAGTCAAGGAAGCAGTGCCTCCTTAGCTCAGAAAGTGTGTTTAAGGGGAGTTAGTAGCTTTCCGGATCCATATGTTTCCAAGGAAGAGAAATGAAACCCAGCAGAGCCTAAATCTAACAGTCAAAGCCTTCGAACGTGGTTACTTTAACTAAGCAAGTAGGCCTTGAACGCCACTGTGGCGTCCCATCAGTAGGGAGGCTGGCACAGTTACTGTTAGAGGCGGCATTGGAACTCGAGTCTTCTGCTACCAATCCAGCATTCTTGTTCCTCAGCACGTGCGTTTCTCTGCCTTTCTTACGCCCATCGTAGGGCGCAGAGGTGCTTCCCGTACTCCACGGGAGGAGGCGCGCTTCTGTGCTTAGGGAGACCTTACTCAGACTTACTTGTAGCAGTGCGGCCATGGTTTGGAACTGAGTTTTGTTGCTTTGGTTTCAGGTGGAGCAGGGGCTGATTTACTATGTTCATAACGGCAGTGAGGAGGTAATGGACAGTCTCATCTTGACAAACAGCTCGGAGCTTGGGAAGCAGAGTCTACCCCAGACTCTTTTTGTGCCTGTTGAGTCTGTAAATGACAAGGTTCCGGTAATAACAGCCAATAAAATCCTCCAGGTAAGGGCTGCGGCTTTTAATTTACACAAGAACTCCAAGGCAGACAAACTGGCTCAGGTTTATAGCATTGCTACTATAAAATCTGTTTGGATACTGTTGGAAGATGATAATTTTTGTTTCCTTTTAATTTTTTTACATTTATTTATTTGCTCTCTCTCTGTCTTCTGTCTCTCTGTCTCTCTCTCTCTCTCTCTCTCTCTCTCTCTCTCTCTCTCTCTCTCTCTCTCTCTCTCTCTCTCTCTCTCTCTCTGTGACAGAGTATGTCAGGTTTGTGGAGGTCAGAGGACAACTTGTGAGAGCTGGTTCCTACAATGTGGGTTTCAGCTCAAGTTGTCAGGCTTGGTGACGGTGCCTTTACCTGCTGAGCCGTCTTGCTAGCCTCGATTTCTGCATTTCTTGAGCCGGTGCTATTCACAGCGTCCTTGCTGAGACACGGTCTTTTGTGGTGGGTTAGGGAGGTGTCTACACTGTACAGTTGCCCCTAGGCTGGTAGCATGATGACGAAGAGAGTAAGTTTTGCAGTAGATGTATCTGGCTAAGAGTCATGACTCCACTGTCCGCTGTGTGAGAGGGAAAAGTTAATACTGACCCGGTGAACACACTCTTAATATCAAGATGTTGCAGATTGTGGTCTATGGCTCTGATTAGGCTTCATGTCTGTTTACATGTACAATGTACATGTAAGAATGGTCTTGAAGTAGACAGCAGTTAAAAGAGACCACCGTAATCAATGTGCACACAACTGGAGTACTCATCCCCAAATCAGACTTTCATGTCACATCCTGTCCTAGTTATGGTTTCTATTGCCGTGAAGAGACACCATGGCCGCGGCAACTTTTACAAAGGAAAACATTTCATGGGGGCTGGCTGACAGTGCAGAGGTTTAGTCCGTTACCATCATGGCAAGAAGCATGGCGGAGTGCAGGCAGGAATCATGCTGGAGAGGGGCTGGGCTCTAACCTGGGCCCTCAGGCAGCAGGAAGGAAGAGTGGAACACTGGGCCTAGGCTGAGCTCTGAAACATCGAAGCCCAACCCCAGAGTGTCACACTGCCTCCAACAAGGCCACGCCTACCCAACAAGGCCACACCCACCCCGGCAAGGCCACACCCACTCCGACAAGGCCACGCCCACCCCGGCAAGGCCACACCCACCCCGGCAAGGCCACACCCACTCCGACAAGGCCACACCTCCTAATAGTGCCTCCGGATGGGAGCCATTTTCATTCAAACCACCACAGAAACCTAAAGCTGTGAGGACCAGAGCTTCATGGCAGGAAGCTTGGCAGCGTGGAGACAGACATGGTGCTGGAGAAGGAGCTGAGAGTTCCACATCTGGATGCACAGGCAGCAGGAAGCGAGAATAAGACACTGGGTCTGGCTTGGGCTTCTGAAACCTCAGCCGTTCCTGGTGAGACACTTCCTCCTGCAACAAGGCCTCACCTCCAAAGGAGCCCTAGGGGCCTCACCTCCAAAGGAGCCCTAGGGGCCACCTTCACTCAGACCACCCCGTGCACCCTTCCCTCAAGACTCGTGGGTCTTTTGCAAAGATTGATCACGGGAAGGAATCGGTGTTTTCCGGACACGACAGGACAGGTGCACATATGAGCTCTCAGCGTAGACTTGTAATCCGTGATCAGCCTTAGAGCTATTGACATTTGATGGCTTAGGGGAGAGTCGGTTTCTTTTAATGGTGTGCTCCCTGATAGGCTGACCACACCCTAGGGCAGGCCGCAGCCCCTGGATTTGCTGAGCAACACACACTGGACTCAGGGGAGGAAGGAAATACAATCAATCCGTAAATGTCAAGTAAAAACATGGTTATGCATTCATCAGTATACATACGGCTTATGTATGTGTGTATACATGCTTGGGTGTGTATTAGTAAGTACAGTTTTTATACATTCTGTCATTTAAAAATAGTGTAAAATTGTCTTCCTTTTTCAGTTAGAAGACATGAACTCTGGGAAATGAGGCTCCTCATTAGGGGTTGGCTGTCAGTGAATTGACTTCACTCTAACAATCTCTGTATGCTTTCTTCGGTGTGCTTTTTTGGGGGAGGGATTATAAACATCAACTGTCTTTAACTTAAAGGGTGTTGTTGTTTGGTGTCCAGACGGTCGTGGGGTACCCAGGGCTTTGCTCATGCAGCCAGGTCTGTTTTCATATTTCCTAAGTAGCCAAGTGTCTAGCCCATCATGATGGAACGGCCCAGCACATCACCATTTAAGACTGACCGTCATAAAGCGAAGGACCTTTGTTGGCAGTGGTGGCCAGATAGGTGACAGGGAGGAACAGGAAGAAAAGAATAAAAGCCAAATCGGAAGCAGTAAAAGTCGAGTTGAATTTATGAAGCATCCTCTGTGTAGGCAGCCCAGGGGCCCAATAGAGGCGAGTCTGGGTGGCAGGTCTCACATTGAAAGAACGGCTGGATTTCAGTATTTGTTATTATTTGTGCGAGGCAACAGGACCTAGGAACATGACCTTTAGTGCTTTGGTGAGTTCTTCAGCCTCTGCATCTCACGAGGAAGGTACCTGAGCCTCTGGGACCCGACCTGTTAGCGTGATTGTCCTCTCGGTCTTTACCCCGTGCTCCTCGACTGCTATGTCCTGCCTGGCCAAGCGTCCAACCCTCCCGTTTTCAGTTGCCCCTCTCCCCCCCCCAGCCTCCTCTGCACCAGCTCCCACGGAGGATGCTTGCACACTAGCTACTGAAAGACACTAGCTGCCAATGGTGCTTTAAACGCCGCTGTTAAAGTTTACATTTATGAAATGTTCCCCGCGTCCTGGTGCCTGCTGTGGCTGTTTTCACAGTCCTCCCGAGGCGCTGCTGGGAACACTAAAACACAGTGTAGTCACACGGACGTACTGATCTGAAAGCCAGGGTCTTTGTTTGGATGCTCTCTCCACCCTGCAGGACCATGCTGGTCAGAGAAGGCTGGCATGGAAGAGGGGAGAGCTCTCCGAGGAGGCTGTGTGTTTGGGGACCGAGGCCGGCCTCCCTACGTGGCAGTGGCAGAGACTGCAGGACTTGGAGTGCCGCGGCTAAGACTTCAGGGAAGCAGACGAAGCAGTCAGCAAAGGGAAGCAGCTCACGGGTGGAGTGGGAAACTAGCCCAGCTCTCCCAGCGCGAAGTCACGCGGGAGGGAGGGGCACAATCAAATGGCCCAGCGCGTTGTGACAGCACATGCAAAGTGGCTTCTACCACGAAGCTCGGTAGTTACCAGGTAGCCAAGATATTTCCTGGGACAGGTCAGGTAGGCATGCACCTTCTGCCTGGTGAGATCCCAAATCCCAGACCCCCAGGGGCAAAGCAGGGGTGCATCACTATGCAGTACCAAAATGCCTGTGTCTAACACACACACACACACACACACACACACACACACACACACACACGAACACATGCACACGCACATGCACACATGCACATGCACATGTGCGCACACACACACAGACACTTACACATTCACGCACACACACATGCACACACGCACACATGCACATGCACACACATGCGCGCACACACACACAGACACACATTCACACACACGCACACGCACACACACACACATATAAACACACATTAAGAGTAGTTTGTTAATGTAGTAAAGAAACAAACAAGCAAATAACAACAACAACAACAACACCCAAACACAACCTGGCCGTATTTGGAGAGTAGGGTGTGGGGTGTAGGCGGTAGCACTTTGTCCTAACCCTATGTACTGGTTTTGAGGAGTTGAGGATTTACAGTTGCAATAGATGAACTCCCAGCACTTAACTAATAAAAGATCAAGGTTCAGGGCTAGAAGGTGGCTCTTCAGTAGAGTGCAGGCCACACAGCTTGAGGGCTTGGACAACCCCCAACACTCACGCAGAAAGTCAGGTCTGTCTGACCTGTAACCCAGTACTGGGGTGAAGATGGGGTAATCCCAAGTGCTCCCAGGCCAGGCTGGCTCAAGTGTGAGCTTCCGTCCAGCGAAAGACCGTCTTAAAGAAAATGAGGTGGAAACTCAGAAGAAGAAGACACCCAGTGTTGACCTATATTCTCCCTGTTCATGTGCAACCCACCAAACGCACGCGTGCGTGCACACACACACTCACATACATACACATGCGCGCGCACACACACATGCGCACACTCACACATTCACACACACAGTTGCACACACTCATACACACGCACATTCACACACACACGCATGCACACATGCACACGCACACATTCATACACACATGCACACACATACACTCACACACTCACACACATGCATACACTCACACATTCACGCACATAGTGAATAAAAAGTTGACTAAAAGGCTTTTAAAAAGTGTGGTTTTGTGTATTGAAGTTTTACAGCACAATAATAATCTCTACTATCAATCTCAATCTAATTCCAACTAGAAAGGAGCCACGAAGCGTCAGGGTTGGCCCTATTAACTTAGAAAGCCTGTTTGGCAGTTCATAGAATCTAAGATTTGCTACTATTTCCTGCCCCAAATTATTTTCATTTTCAAAACATTTCTGTCTTTCCCACTGGACTGTCTAGTATCAATGGCAGGTCAGCATGGAGAGGCTGTGTCTGTTTGTATTGCACCGACTTCCCCGAATCATTTGCCGATAATATTGAAGAACTGTCGGGTCTGTCAGCACTTGGGGAAGTGGGCATGGAAAGCTGATGCACTAACTTAAAACAACAGCTACAAGAGTACATTTTTTTCCAGGAGCGGATATGTGAGTACTTCTTCCCAAATTTAGGGCATCATTTCTGACAGTGACATTTCTTCTCTGTGTCTCAGAGCAACCGCCTGGTGAAGGTAATGGCCACTTCCCAGCCACGGTGTGGCTAACTTGAGTGTTTATTCTGTGTCAGGTGCTGGGCTCAGCACCTAAGTCTTCAACAGCTCTACAGGATGCCATTTTTATTAAAGACGAGGAATCTGTAGTACAGGTGGAGATGCCGAGAGGGAGGGGAAGAGAGAGAAAGAGAAGGGGAGAGAGAGGGGGGGAGAGAGATAAAGAGATAGAGATAGAGAGCAAGAGAGAGGAAGGGAGAGAGAGAGGGAGAGAGAAAGGGAGAGAGAGAGGAAGAGAGAGAGGGGGAGAGAGAGGGAGGGAGAAAGAGAGAGATAAAGAGATAGAGATAGAGAGAGAGAGGGAGAGAGAGAGGGAGGTGGTGAGAGAGGGAGAGAGAGGGAGATGGTGAGAGAGGGAGGGGGGAGGGAGAGGAGCAGCCGTAGGTCAGGACCCTGAGATCGCGATGGCCTAGCCCTGTTTCTTCTTCCTCCGCACTTACAGTGAAGGGACGGGGCCTGGAGGAAGCCCGGAGAGTACACAGCTTCCCAGGAAGTGGTTGGATGTGAGAGACGGCGTGATGGGCTCGAAGGAGGTTACTCTGTAATTCGTGCATGGGCCTGGGCTGCAGGGAGTAGGGGTGGGGGCAGTACACAGATATGGCTTGGCCAAATGACAGTGTTAGGCAGAGACAGAATCTGGAACAGAGGCAAAGTGTGAGGCTGTCAGATTCATGTCTGTTTTGTTTTAAATCACACTCATTTCTCTGGGGTGTGGGAGGGGGCATGCACGTGACCCAAACACGGGTGTGCAGGTCAAGGGCGCCTGCAGGGAGTTGGTGGCTCCCTTCCAGTGTGTGGGTCCCAGGGGCACAGTGCTGGCCCTCAGGTTTGGCAGCAGGTGCCTCTACCCTGGCCCAGATTCCATGTCATCTCCGAACTCCACCCTGCATTTTCCAGAGCCTTCGGGCGGTCTTGTGTGCCCTCATTCTCCTTACTCTTTCTGGTCAGGGCCTGTGGATAGCAAGAATGGCCTCGCCGAGTCTGCTCTGGGGAAGGCTGCGGGCGTGGCGGGAAACAGCGCGATGGCATCCTGGACACTGGGTGGAAGTTCATGGCCAAAGTTCAAACATTACCTTCTCTAGGTCAGCATTCCAGGGCTGCATTTCTCCTTGAGTACCGAGTCACAGCCTTAAACCACGGGCCTTTCCTGTCTATCACTAAGGCCATTTGTGGCGTGGGGGGGGGTCGTTTGTGTTTGACAAGCCGGACTCACAGTTAGGCCATCCTGAGCAACTCCTTTGTATTCTGAAATCCATTAAGAGTGTTTTTAAACATAACCAGTGATTTCTTTTAAATACTGACCACATAAAATGCGGGCCACAAGGGGGCTTCATGTCCCCATTTTCCAACTTTCTGTACAACAATGCTTTGCCTTGTTTTATTTTTTTCCCCCTAAAAATAGAACCATTTAGTTGCTCTTCTGTTTGGCTTGGCTTGACTTTGAACGGTGCTAGGGACTGAACTTGGGCGTGTGTGGAGGCCAAGAATTCTCCCTCTCAGCTACACCCAGCTCCACTTGCTTGTTTTCAGAAAGTACTTATCACCAAAAGGAACTTTACAGCCAGGTAAGGGGAAAGAATGAAGGCTACAAAGTCAGCTGCGGCCGTATAGAGCCACACAGAAGGGACGGGCAGCACGTTAGAACATTCACACAGAGCCCCGAGACCCGAAACAAAGGGTGTGTGTGTGCGCGTGTGTGCGTGTGTGCCTGTGTGTGTGCATGTGTGCCTGTGTGTGTGCATGCATGTGCCTGTGTGTGCATGCATGCGTGTGTGTGCGTGCGTGTGCATGTGTGTGTGCATGTGTGTGTGCGTGTGTGCATGTGTGCCTGTGTGTGTGCGTGTGTGCATGTGCGTGTGTGCGTGCGTGTGTGCGTGTGTGCCTGTGCGTGTGCATGCGTGTGTGCGTGCATGTGTGTGCTTGGATGGCGTCAGGTCGTTGCTAGACCCAGTGGGGAACCTACTAGTTTTGCCCATAGGTCAGTCTCTTCCTCTCACAAGCAAAGGTGAATGTGGTAGGATTCAGGGTTGTTGTCTTCAGGTTGTTGTCTTATTTTTTGAACCGTGGATCACTTTCAAATCTGGATTCAAGCCTGAGGCCTTTGCTGTATTTGAAGCTAGGTTGACCTGGCGCTGGCGCTGAGCCACGCTGCCCCTGAAGCAATGGGCTCTAACTGAAGGGAATTGGGTGGGAATAGAATGGAGGCCTGAGGGTGCTTTTGTTTTTAAGTGACAGGGTTCCCCTTTGTTTGGGGCGATGGTGTATTCCAGAGGTGGCAGGGAGCACTGTTTGGCCGTAGAGGAATTGCAGTGGAAAACGTTCTTCTGTGGCTCTTCTGTGCTCCTGATCGGAAGAAGAAGAGTGTCTACGTGCCATAGGAAGAGAAATGGTAGAACCTTCCCAAATCAGTCTTTGTTCCTGAAGAAATAGAAAGATGCCACATGGAATGGTTTACAAACGTGAAACCCGGACCTGGAATGATTGGGCATGGCGTTTTGTTAAACATGCCAGCGTATATATTGTGCAGGTTTAGTATGAAAGCATAAAAACCCTGCATGCCTTGTGAACTCCCATCCCAACTGTGGTTTGGTGACTGTTGGATGACCTGGGGCATGAACTGTGACACAGAGTGCCTCTTTTGCTGAGGAGAATAGTTCCTTTTGAGCAGGCAGCATATTGACTTAATGGCTTAGGAGTGAAATTTTAAACGCTCTGCTAAAAAGCATGGAGGCCGCTGCCGTGCTCGTGCAGGAGTAAAGAAAGCACATGAACTCTGGAGTGCGCACAGCGCTTCTGGGTTCTGTAGGACATGAGTAGAGGTGTGAAAATGGGCTCGCCGCTGAAGCCGCTGTCCCACTGCTGTGAACACACTTCATGGCCAACGCAACTCCTAACAGAAAGCATTCCGTCGGGGGCTGGCTTACAGTTTCAGAGGCTTCTTCCATTATCTTCAGGGGAGCGGGCATGGCAGCAGGCAGCATCCTGCTGGAGAAGTAATTGAGGGTCACATGTGGTGCGGTATTATTTACGATTTATTAAAGCTTGCCGGAGGGCCCAGAAAGCAAAGCCAGCCACAAGCCGTAGAAGCCAGGCACCCACCTTTAATTCCAGCAGCCAGAAGCTAGGAGATGGTGGCACACACCTTTAATCCTAGGACTCAGGACTAAGAGGTAGATGGGTCTCTGTGAGTCCAAGGCCACCCAGATCTGCACAAGACTGATCCAGTCCTAGAGAAACAGCTCACACAAAGATGCTCCCCCGGCACCCGGAATCGCTCGCCTTTAACTCCAGCATTAGGGAGTGTGCAAGGCATTCACATTGAGGATCCATCCATTCTCCAGCCACAGTGAGGAGGGGCGACGTTCAGTCTCAGGCTTCTCCAGGCATGCTGAGGAGAGGCTTGCCCATTCGGCCTGTGGTAATGGTAAGCTAGTGGCCGCAACTTTGCCCGTCTGACCAGGGGTGGAAAGTTAATGCTGACCTGGTGAACACACTCTTAATATCAGGATGTTACAGATGTGGTCTGTGGCTCTGGTTCGGCTTCGTCTGCTTACTTGTACAATGTTTTGTGTGCTAGGCCGTCAAAGGACAAGCTGGCGCTTTTGACAGTGCATAACTTGATCATCTCTTATGTTTGGGGACATCTTGTTTATCTTGTTTACTTTCTTTCTGCTGCGATGGCCGCTTCGCCGCTCCCGCTCCCCGAGCCAGCTCCGGTGTCCCGAGCGCCATCTTCTTTTCCCATCCCTGAGCGTGCACGTATGTGTACGGCGTCTTTTCTTTCATCCACCCTGCCTTCCCCCAGTGATCCTGCTTGGACACCCCACATCTCAGAACCCCCTTACCATGTTTTCCTTTCCGTGGTGTGGTGACTTTGTAACTCACCGTGCTGTTCGTTTCCTGCTGCGCCTGTAGCCTCTCTTCTGTGCCCTCCTGTGCCCTCTGCTCCGCAAGGACACGGCTCCTGTGTTTCATTCACTGATACAGTACAGGTGTTCAAAATGCTTGCTGGCGCATGGTAGATGAACGGTGCATTTGGTGAGCTGTTGCGTTCAGATGTTTAAGCGTGCTGCTGCATATGTATGTTCATGTGTGTGCAGTTACACACGTGTGTGTGCACATGCCTGTGGAGGCCACAGGAAAATCTCAGGGCCATGCACTTTGTTTATCTTTAGCAAAGACTCTCACTGGGACCTGGGGCTCACGGATTAGCCTGGGCTAACATTCTGGAGAGTTCCAGGGATCTGACCGTCTTCACTTCCCTAGCACTGGGATTGCAAATGCATCGCCAGGGCTGGGTGTTTTCAGTGCGGGCTCTGGGGATCAAGGCTGGGTCCTCAAGCTTTCATGGCACGTGCACACGCACAGAGCGTGGAAGAGGTGGCTGTGAGGAGACAGTGAGATGGCTGTCAGCAGAGATGTGCAGGCAGTGCACATAGATTCTCACAGTAAGGGGAAGCAGCCGAGTTTCTCCGCTATGGTTACAGATGTGAACCATCAATACAGCAAATAGCACAAGAAGGAGGAAACCAGGCCCTCGTTTTCATGCAAGACAGGAAGAACAAAGGGGTAGCAAATGAGTAATGTGCGTTTTTCCTCCTCGGCGGTTTAAAAGCTGGTGACACCATTAGCTACTGAAAGCAATGTGTAGGTATTCTCAACCCAGCCTAACAAAGTAGATGTTACGTTATCGGAGCTCCCATGTGGTGCAGTCAGCAAATGTTCACCATGCAGGGTGCTTCAGAACCATTGGCTCTATAGTCAGATATTTACATTGGTGCACATGCACCATTGAGTAATTAATGTTGAGTAAATAGTGAATTCCGTTAACCCAAATCGTTGACACAGGCATGTACGTAGCACATCCATATACATGCCGGTAACGCTGTTCTTTAAAGACTCCGCTGAAGAGGGTTAATTTTTCCATCTTTTCGCATGGTGCCCAGGGTTGTGACTGTGTAGGTGGACTGGAGTTGGTTCTCTTCTCTTCAAGGTGTGGGCGAATTCTGTCACTGAGATGACCAGAGATGACCTGCGTGCAGAAGATGAGGACTCTTCCCCACAGGACCTGGTCTTCTGGGTCTCTCCTCCCAGCAACAGGCACCTGGCTCTCAAGCCCATCCCTGGCAGAAGCATCCAGAACTTCACTCAGGCGCAAATTGATGACGGTCAGCTTGTGTTACTCTGGTAAGCCACAGAGAGCAGGCTCACGTGCGTGAGCTCTGAGCAGCGAGGGATGCGGCTGTCACACCTAGGAGAGGCTGACGGAACACCAGGATGTAGAAACTTCCCAAGCTCTGTGCATGTATAAAGAACATGTTGAGGGAAGCTAATAAGATCATCAGAGCCTGCCCCTGCCTCCCTCGAGGCTTATGAAGGAGGGTGTGTGAGGCCGGTACCTTCCGTGAGAACCCATTCCTCCCACTCACTGGTGTAGCATCTCTCTGTGACTCTCCGCTCTTGCCCTGGCTATGAGTCTAGTGAGGTTGAGTTGGACCTCGGCTTCTAAATCTCCCTACCCCCTGTCACTGCAAGCATTCTAAAGGGAAGAGCCTCTTGTATCCTTGACCCTTCAAACGGTGACTAGAACATAGTAGATGCTTCATAAATAAAACTTTTTTGAACAAATGAAATAATTCTGAACACGAACTATGTACCAGGTAATAACATTCCAGATGCTGAAGGTAACATTCATTAGTGGACAAAGCAGTTTTTGTACGAGGATTGTATTCATGAATGAATGAATGTCACTGTGTTTATGAGATCCTGATGTTGGTTGGAGGCCCTTTCCGCTTCCTGTTAGTCATCCGTGAATCAATAGCGAAAACATTTGCTAGAAAGGTGGCCCAGGAACTCTGCCAGGCTGGCCTGGCTTTGCTTTATGTCTGCCCTTGTCAGTGGACCAGGGTGGGCAGCAGCTGGAAGGAGGCATGGGGAAGGATCACGACCCCGGAGTGCAGAGCATGAGGGTTCAGATGTCACAGTCCTTTCTCCAGTTACTTTAAACGGATTTCTCTGAGAATACAATAGGAGCGAGGAAGACAAGACACCTCCGGAATTCACAGGCATTGCTGCTCTGAGGAGCTGGCACTTACACCCAGGCTGCCCTAAGAATCTGAACACAGGTTAGCATGAGGGTGCTCTCGGCTGGTCATAGCCTGGAGCCTGGGCCCCGGGGCTCGGATTCTTTTCAGCACTGTGCTAAATCTCTTCCTCTTGTCAGGCAGCAGGGGGGTGCAGTCACACTCACACGCCACACTGATTTCATAGGTAGTCCCCAGTCCTCTGAGCCATCCAGCGTCGTGACCCCATTTTTGAGATGAAAAATCCTATGCTCAGAACAGCTCAGCGTGGCCTGTCCCTGACGCTGGTGTTTCTCCACCGAAGGGCATGGCAGGTTAGAGGACAGGGGCTGCCACTTTCAGGGAAGGATGTGAGCAACAGTGTGCTCTCTGGGTTGATTGACTTGTCAGCTACCAGAGAAAATAGCTAAAAAAAGGAGGAGGAGGAAAGGGAGGTAGAGGCCAGGATAACACGAGGGCTAATTCATTATATTTCCTAAATGGACATTGAGACAAGCTAATTCTCAAAGCGGCTGGAGCCCAGCTGCAGATGCCTCTGTTGCAGAAACCAGCTGTCCATCTGTCCATCTCCAGCCCCAAACGAAGGGATGGTTTAATTAATTTCACTTAGCATCTTACGTTTGCTAAGTGCTGTGCTCTAATCTAATTCTCCAGTCTGCACAACGACTTAAGTGGTTTGATCCGGCGAAGATGTCTCAGCCAGAGGCTCTCGGTCACTCGCCGCCCTGAAAGTACCCTTGGGAACACCCAGAGCTCTGCCAGAGTGGCCTCAGATTGCCCTTCCTGCCTTCCTCGGGTCCTGCTTCCTGCCAGGTCCCACTCTGTGACATTCGGTGTCGCTTTTGCTATAGTCCCGCTGGCTCCCCGCTGGCTCTGTCCCTATTTTGTTTCTCGACTCATAAGGCACTTTCACCATTCCTAGCGGTAGAAGGCATTCTCTCTTTAATTTTGTGTTGCACTAAATACAACTGTGAAAAGCTAATTCTAGGAAAGCAAGCAAATGCGCAACCATTGGCCTGTTGGGAGCCCTGTTGGGAGGTAGGCACGCGCAACGCCTTTCCTTACGGGTCTCTGTCTTTTTAAACAACAGCAACAGCAACAAATAAACAAAAAATAAAAACCACCCCCTGTAACAGTCTAGTGAGGATTTGGGCTTCCAGCTGAGCTTTGCTTAGCTAAGACTTAAAGATGTCCAGTATCTACCTGTGCCAGTCAATCTGTGTTACTAAGGGAGTGCCCGTTCATCATCGCAGTCTGGCTACACAGCCCTCCCTCCCCGCCGTATTCCCCCTGGGAAACAGAGACACACGTCTACCTAGTGCCTTCTGGAAGGGCCTGGGCTTTTCTCTTACTGCAGCGTGGACATTTTCAGTGGCCATGGCCTCCCTGCATAGAGGCCCTGCTTCTGCTTTGTGAGCCAGGCTGGTAAAGCACCCTGGGGAATTGGGTCGATGCTGGCCCGGTCTCCATTTCAGTGATTCCACAAGTTAATTTTCTACTTTACGTATACTAGTCTCTGGCAGAGTGTGGGAGTGTGGCCTCCATGCAGACCCATGAATCAGGCCTCTCCCTTCCCTCTTTCCACTCAGAATATGGCTAATTTGTCAACTTGAGATGGATGTTTATTTGTTAATTTCCCTGATCTTTTGAGATTATAATTATATAATGCCCCTTCCCTTCCTCCAAACCTCCCAGATACCCTTCCCAACCTTTTCCAAATTCATGGCCTCTCTTTTCATTGCTACAGGAATGTGCGTGTGTGTGTGTGTGTGTGTGTGTGTGTGTGTGTGTGTATGCATGTGTGTGTATGTGTGTGTGTATGTATGTGTGTATGTGTGTGTGTATGTGTGTATGTGTCTGTATGTGTGTGTATGTGTGTATGTGTATGTATGTGTGTTTGTATGTATGTGTGTGTATGTGTGTATGTGTATGTATGTGTGTTTGTATGTATGTGTGTATGTATGTGTGTATATGTGTATGTATGTGTGTATGTGTGTATGTGTATGTGTATGTATGTGTGTGTTTGTATGTATGTATGTGTGTATGTATGTGTGTATGTATGTGTGTGTATGTGTGTATTATGTGTGTGTATGTATGTGTGTATGTATGTGTGTATGTATGTGTGTATGTATGTGTGTATGTGTGTGTGTATGTATGTGTGTATGTATGTGTGTATGTGTGTGTGTGTGTATTGTGTGTGTGTATTGTGTGTGTGTATGTATATGTATGTGTGTGTGTGTATGTATATGTGTTTTCAGCGTTGGCTGTTTGGTATTGGATAGCCTACTAGTGTGCTTTCCTTCGGGAAGACGATTTCTCCAGCTCTCAGCATCTTAGGTGCCTACAGTTGTCTGTGCAGGGTTAGCTGCAACCTTCCCACCCTTTCTTTTCCATATTTCATTAAAAGTGTAACTGTTTGTGGTAGTTGCAGGATGCTTACTATCCCCGTCTCTTAAGTTTTTGTTTTCAGTACAAAGCTTTATCATCATTTCAAGAATATTTGTGTGTTTATAGACATATATTACTTTAGTGATATCATTAACTTCAAAATAATAAGATTCAGGTGATGGGTACTATTTTTAACTTGCAAACATTTCCTGGTGGTAACATCTGTGCATTGTTTTAATATGTCAGCGGTCAAGGGAATCTGCATTTTAACCTTCATTGATGTATCTTAATTACCTGTGTTTCTTGTCAATGATACAACCAAGCATCACTTGAAGTCAGGGCCACAGTCTGAGAGATGATGTCATGAGGACGTAAGCATCACAGAGCATCCTCACACAAACTAAGCAGGCTGGCATCTCTGCGGGATGCAGTGTAGGGGCCACAGGCATACAGGCTTGCGCTGTGGGTCCAAACATCTGCGACATGTGGTAGCATGTGATTCCGTGAGCTCAGTGGCTAATTAACACACGAGATTGCTGTGGCCTCTTGCCGGTGACGGTGGAAGGAGATAGGGGGAAGGAAAGATGGTCCTTTCAGGGTAATCAAATTGACCCGAGTGTATGTTCTTCTTTTGAAGGAGCAATGTCGGGAGGCTTTAATTTTCAGGTTACTGACGGTTTGAATTTTGCGCCTCCGCAAATCTTTAGCATCACCGCCCGAGCTCTGATCATTAGCTTAGAAGTCAACAGAGGACTGAGAGTCTTCCCAGGTAAGAGGCTTGGGGTGTGTTTGGGGGGAAGGGCTAAGCGTTTTCCTATCTGCTCAGAAAATCCACCTGTCTGGCCTGAAGTGATGTCCCTTGCTGCGAAATGACTCTAGCAACATTATTAGGTCCCCCACCCCCACAGAAGTCTCAGCATAAGTTTGACAGCAGCCAGGATGGCACTCTGCAAGCTTTCTGTTCCCTGGCCTCTTCCCCGGGGAAGAAAGGACTGATAAGAGCAGTGGACAGACTCGCGGAAGGGGGCGTCTTCACTCCTCATGTGCTTCCTTCCCCCTCTCCTAGAGTCTGGACCCCAGGCCTCCTGCAGCCCGGCTGGCCTTGAACTCCCTGTGTAGCGCGCGACCTTACTGTTGAGGCTGGGCAGTCTGTGGGCCCCGCCTCTGATGGGCGGGAAGTATAATCACTAAGTCAGGCCTTACCTGGCTGGGCGGAGACTGGGTTATGCAAGCCCCACTGCCCAAGCTACCTGGCCGCAGAGACTGGGTTACACATGCGCAAGCTCCCCTTTTAAAGCAAGCGCGCCAAGCACACCTCTCTCTCTTGCTCTCTCTTGCTCTCTCTTGCTCTCTCTTGCTCTCTCTTGTCCCTCTCATCTCCCTCTCTCTTGCTTCCCTCTC
Organism: Cricetiscus sungorus; assembly: GCA_030556225.1. Lineage (NCBI taxonomy): Eukaryota > Metazoa > Chordata > Mammalia > Rodentia > Cricetidae > Cricetiscus > Cricetiscus sungorus. The sequence continues at coordinate 1,675,387 of JANBXA010000171.1, read as the reverse complement.
TCGCTCTCTCTGGGGCCCCCTTTATCTCTCTCTCTCCCCGCTTTCCTCTCCCCTCTCTCAATAAACTCCACGTGGGCACTCAATCTCGTGTTTGTGTTTCTTAGGCCATAGCAGCTGCATCACAGCAGCTGTATCAAAAGAACAACACTTACACTTCCGTCTTCCCGCCTCTGCTTCCCGAATGCAGGCTTGCACGGCCTGGGGAAAGGAGCTCCGGCCGTGTGCAGGCTAAGCAAGTTCTCTGCCAGCTGAGCCACATCTGCCTCCTACTTTCTTCAAACTGCTTGTGTTTTGAAAGGAATTCGTCTGTAGCACCTGGGGCTTGCCAGGGTCTCCGTTAGTGCTGGCTGAGAGTGGCTGTTTGCCAGTAATCTAAGCCACTGATACCGAAGGAGCTGTGAGCTGCTCTGGCTGAGGCTCTTAGAAGAGGGGAAAGGTTTACCCAATGGCCAGGGCAATAAATAAACGAATAAAATAAAGGGCTGGAATGTGTTTTCCAAAAAAGCACTGAGGTGGAAACAATAACATCTCAACATGGCCTGGATGCTGGGGAAGAGGGAAGGCCCAGAGCAGACATTAGCAGTCAAACGTAGATGGAAAGAGACACTGATTAATTTATTAATTATGGTCCAACTAGCCAGCAATCCTAAAGATAGCACTGCCTGTCTGCCTCTCACGTTATACAAGTTAAATCAGAGTCTCTGGAATGGGCCTGGCTCCTTAAAAAAATTTTTTTAAGATTTATTTTGATTTATGTGTTTGAGCATTTTGCCTCTACGTATGTCTACACACCTGTGCCTGCAGAGGTCAGAACAATCCATCAGATCTCCGGGAACTGGGGTTATAGAGAGAATTGTGAGTCACCTTAGGGGTGCTGGGAACTACTGAACCATCTTGTCCTCTCTCTCTCTCTCTCTCTCTCTCTCTCTCTCTCTCTCTCTCTCTCTCTCTCTCTCTCTCTCTCTCTCTTTCTCTGTAGCTTTGGAGCCTGTCCTGGCACTCACTCTGTAGACCAGGCTGGCCTCGAACTCACAGAGAGTTCTGTGAGTTCTCCTGAGTGCTGGGATTAAAGGCATGCACCACCAATGCCCAGCCTTGTCTTCTCTTTTAAAGTCTTAGTTCTCTTAAAGTGGAACTCACTTGGAACCCACAGGGCTAGACACTGTACCAGTATTTCAGTGCGTATGAGCTGGTGATATATTGTTGGGAGGTTGGTGGTAATTAATGCTGAGGGTTGAAGATAGATAGAGCAGCCCTCTACCACTGAGGGTTGAGGAGAGATAGAGCAGCCCTCTACCACTGAGGGTTGAGGAGAGATAGAGCAGCCCTCTACCACTGAGGGTTGAGGATAGATAGAGCAGCCTTCTACCACTGAGCTACATCCCCAGACCTTAAATGTTCATTTTTAAGTTCTAAGTTGTCCTCAGCTTTTAAGTCTGTGGAAAGAAAACTTTCCAAATGCATCAAGGGCTGGGGTCACCTACGATCTTCTATTAGAACTTTATTTTTTTTCCATGCTCTGAAAATTTTCTCTCCAAATAAGTATGGAACTTCTACCATTTTCCCCCCCAAGGCAATTAGGAAGTCATTTAGTGCTTAAAAATAACAACAGCAGCAACAACAAAATAAACAACCAGCTACATTTCAGTAACGGGAAAGGCATGGTGATCTATTTTTACAATTCCAAAACTAGGGTAATTGTGGCTACTGTAGAAGATTAAATACCTTTCATCTAGCTGGGCATCGTCTGGTTTGATAACTGATGACAGTTGTATTAGTGGAAAGGCAGGGCGCTGTCTTCCACACTTCTGAGTTTCCGGCGGATTTTTACTGAAACAGTGTGCGGGAAAGCACACATTAAGTGGCCAAATCCATTGAGACTTAGTTTTTATAGCTTTATGTGCATTGTTTCCCACGGTCCTGGTAACTGTTTCTTTTCTCCAGCAAGTCTTCCTTCTTGAAGACCTGACCCAGCCCCTGTGTGTCAAGAGCTCAGGGCTGGAGCTCACACGTTGGCCCCACCGTCCCAGTTAGCTCAGTTGCTATTCTCTGCCTCCACCCTGCCAGGAGGAAGGAAGGAAGTCTTTCTCTTGAGTGGCAGTGATGTTTGATGAAGTCTCCTAACGGTGGTACCATCGCATGTCCCCGGGTCCGGCTGCTCTTCTTGGCCTCCCGGTGTCAGCTTTCCCAAGTAGCAGGCCCGTTGTATAGCAGAGTGACCCAGCACGGACACGATTCCTGTGGCTCTGTCACCTTGCCCCCTCTCCAGGGACCCACCTAACCTTGCTCAGCAGCCCCCTGAGGGCTCTTTGTCCCAGCTGCTGTGTGCGGAGCCGTAAGGGATGGCAGATGCCACGTTCTGTATCTTCCCTGAGAGTCCCCATCCTCATCATGCTGTGCCATGCCCCGCAAAGGGCAGAGAAGCACGCTGCATCCCCGGATATGATGTAAGGTGTCCTGTGCTATTGCAGAAGCTCATGTTCAGAATGTCCATATTCTAAAGCCCCAGGGGAAAGTCTGTTGTTTTTGTGGAAGCATGATTTGTCTTAGAACTATTGCAGGAGTAGAAAATCTATTCCTGTTATAGGCTGGGCATTCAGCTACTGATACTTCTGTTTTCAATTACCACATTGGGTTACTATGAAAAATGTAAGTGAAATAGCATATAAAAACACAACTTTTGAACATCCATTGGAAGGTAAATGACACAAGGCTCCGAAGGTTTCTGAGTCACATAGCTAAGTGACAAATCTTAAGCCTTCCAGGCAGCGTAGCAATTCTGATCCCAAATCTAGAGCTTGTAGCGAACAGCCTCTCTCCTTTACATGTAGGCCAGCATCCCAGAATGCCCCTTGTAGAATGCCAGTTCTCTGAGAAAGGGACATCA